>OX451738.1:1588545742-1588816713 GCA_948472305.1 Vicia faba
TCCCTATATATATATATATATATATATATATATATATATATATATTATTTAGAATAGATAGGAAAAATAATGCAAATATACTTTATTTTCTGATTTTTTATTACATTTTCCTTTTTTGAAAATATTTTATGCAAAATATACCCTTTTTATAAATATTAAATATTATTATTTTTTATATATAATACATATTTAGAAATTAATACATATATATATATATATATATATATATATATATATATATATATATATATATATATATATATATATGATATATATATATATATATATATATATATATATATATATATATATATATATATATATATATATATATATATATATAATATATATATATATTATATATATATATATATATATACTATATATATATATATATATATATATATATATATATATATATATATATATATATATATTTACTAGTATATTTAGGTTAAAATACAAAAATACCTATATTTTTTATTTTATTAATATGTAACATAAAAAAAATACTTTTTATAAATATATTTCATTTTTATTTTATTTTTGTACCTAATAAATAAATACTTGTATAAATTAAATAATATATATATTACTTAATAAAAATTAGGGTTTTACCCTTAAAATACAAAAACTTCAAAAATAATACCTTTTTTATTTTATTTATTTGACATAAATAATACTTTTTTTTCATACATATAAAAACCCTTTTTGCATCTTGCATCTTTATTTTATTCTTTATTTAATTTATGCAATCAATTATCTTGTAAATATTCCAAAATTGATGTAATAGCTAGGTTTAAATTTCTTGTCTAAATATCCCCCCATTTGAACATTTGTACCCCCCTTCCCATATTGTGTTGTAATAGTTTAGAACTTTACTTTTCGCACTTTAATGCTTTCTAAATATACCATGCTAGAATTAGGGTTTGTATGCAAATAAAAAGAACAAAATAGTTTGACCTAATTTCAAGATAATCAAAGCATGAAAAATGGACAACACATATCACACTTGCACCCCTAGGGTATTCCACTTTGTTGCCTTCAAATAAATGGGCCATATTGCATGTTAGGTTTCTTTGGGTAAAACAAACAATCAAATGATCATAGTCCCTCGATGACGCTTTCGAAAAGTTGCCTAAAATGATCAAGTCCCTTTCAAAGAGAAATTGCCCAAAGATACTTAGCACTATTGCAATTATGGTCTAAACGATGACCCGCGCCCGTCCCTTTCACCTCCTAATACAAGTTTGTCCACCAAATGCAATGGTGGAACAAAATTGTCAAAAGGGTTAAAACATAACAAAAATCTTTGAGAACTTTAGGGTAGATAGCTCTTAAGTACTTGTCAATTTGCAAAAGAAAACACTTGCTTATTTTCAAACCACACTTTACAAACACTTTCAAAACAAATTTTCAAAAAAACCTTGAAACATCTTTTCAAAAAGACAAACACCTTTTGTAAAACATTCGAGTAAAGAATTGTTACAAGGGTAGCCTAGACAAGGTATATTTTTCAAAACATTTTCAAAACACATACAAAGCACCATTTCAAACAATTGAAAACCAAGGCAAGTTGATCTAATCAAGTACCTAAGAGCCCATGGATAACCATGGATAGAAAGGGCGCTAATACCTTCCCTTTCTATAATCTACTCCCCGAATCCAAGAAAAATCTCAAAGGTTTTTGCTGTGCTTTTTAAACCTTTCCTTAGGATAAAATAAAAAGTCGGTGGCGACTCTTGCTCAACCGAAACATTTACGAAAATAAACGCAAAACCATAGTCAGTTCTCCCACCGTATCACAGTACCGATCAATCCAGTCAGCTTCGAACAAGCAGCAAAGTGATGAGATGCTCGAAGACATAGGGGCAATAGCAGAATTGAAACCAAATGGGATCACTACACATAGCTGTTTTCTTTTTGTACACAATTGCTGTAATAATTTCCATTTTTACGGCGACGTTCTCTTACTAGAGCGTCAGCCTCCTTGTAAAAAATGCCTGTTATAGGCAAATTTTAAATCAATACAAAGCGTCTTTTGAGTACAAAACTCTGTGTTTATTTTTTCCGTTTTATATTTTGTTTTGCAAAAAAACATCCAATGTTTTATTCTTGACATATGCATTTGAATATGATTACTGTTCACAAATATCTGCATATAAAACAGAAAGACAGTTACTAAGAACTCAAAGAAACTGATACAAAACCTAAATACCGACAGTTACCCCGTCCATCATGGTACAAGGGGAAGAGACAGTTGGAAGCGAAGTCACTATCACATACAAGCCAGTGATACCTATATTCCCCACAGAGCCGAGACAACCAAGGTCCGAACTCCGTATCCATAAGCAGGAATTCCTTCCCCAGCAGGTTCCTTCAAAAAGCTGATATCTGTATTCCCTAGCCAAGCTTTATAACCATGAGCAGTTTATAAAGCCATCTCCCGAGCAGAGTTTATTTCTCTGACAACGGAAGCTCAATCTCCAACAAAGCTCTTCTCTTCAGCAATGGAAGTTCATCCCCAGCTGAGTTTATTTCTCCAAATCAACAGATCTTCCGACAGAGTATCTCTCTTCCCCACAGAGTCATTCTCCCGCAGGATTATTCTCAGACAGAGTCTCCTTCGGCAGAATGTTCTCAAGCGGAATGGATGTAAATCCCCAGCTAATCATCTTCGGTCACTATCCCCAGTGGAAACGAAGAACTCAACTCCTTATACTCTCCAGCAGCAGTCCAGGATTTATTTTCCCCAACTAGAGAATATCACAATAGCATTGCATATCCATACATCGTGGCATGTGTATACATATTATACAGCACAATCTCATTTATTTTGAGAACATCATTACTCAATACATTTCATACATCATGACATTACATACGACTAACTCTTTACCTTTCATGGAAAGATGCAATCAAGTTCTCCCAAGTTCTCTCTGGTTAAGTCAAATCAATACTAAGATTTCTCTCCCAATTGAAGACAACTCGAGACCTTTCCCTAGTTCAGTCAAATCGATACTAAGATTTCTATTCCAGTTCAAAAGCTATGAAGCCCGGAAACTGACCGGATAATAGTCAACCAATAATACATCATACTGTGAATCCCGAAAACCGACTGGATAACAGTACAAAATACTATGAAGCCTGGAATCGACCAGATAGTGGTATATTTGAAATTCAAGCTATGAAGCCCAAAAATCAACCGGATAACAACTTAATTTCCCCAAATTACTGAAGCCTGGAGCATGACCAGATAATGGTATGAGACACTGTGAAGTCTGGAGCATGACCAGATAACGGCAAGAGACACTGTGAAACCTGGAGCACGACCAGATAACAGTATAAGGTACTGCGAAGCTTGGAATTCGACTAGATAGCACTTTACTCGGCTAGTTACTATGAAGCCCAGAAACAACTGGATGTTAGTATGCCTTAAATCCAAGTTGAAACCCGGATGCTACCGGATAACCACTTAATTTCTTCTGAAGCCTGGAACACGACCAAATAAGAATTGAGAAATTGCAAAGCCTGGAGCACGACCAAATAGAAAGTTTAATCTCATCTCCCCAGTAAGTCACTGTAAAACCTGGAGCACGACCAGATAGAAGTCAGTCTTATTATCCTTAGCAAATCACTGTAAAGCCTAGAGCACGACTAGATAGTAGTTCATTTTCATCTCCTTGACTAAGAGATGATTCCCCAGTAGAGTAACGGACAACTGGAGTTCCTAAAATTCCATTTCTCCCAAGACAGATACCAATATTCCTCAGCAGATTCCTCCTTAACAACAGGAACAAGAATTCTCATCAAAGGAATATCTCGGGAAATCAACATCCTCTAGATGGCATCTTTAAGCCCATCTCCGACGATTCTCCGTCATATCTTCCGGATGGCATCTTTAAGCCCACCTCTGGTGACCTTCCGTCATCTCCTCCAAATGGAATCTGTAAGCCCATTCCTGATACTACCTACACAGTCTAACACCATCTCAGACGAGTGCAAATTTTTGGGCACTCTAGTGTTCAATCATCTTCCACCTTAAGATTACAAAAGGCAGACAACCAATCTACATCCTCAGGTTTAAGAAGATTGGACAGGGGCAGCTGTTGTACCCCAAAATTTTCCCTCTCATTTCACTCAAGACATGCCTCTAGAGGTCCTCAATTTCTCAAGGATGACTAAGGATTGACCAGACAAATCCCCCTCCTAAGGCAACAAGCTTCAAACTAGGGTTTCACTCCTCATCAAGATGGTTGAAGTCCAAAGGTCCCAAATTCCTTCGATAGTCCCAATATGTTCTCAAGATCATCCATGTCAAGTTTCATGCCTTTCACAAGAAGTTTTCTCAGTCAATTGCCCAGATGCCTAAAAATCAACTATTCTAAGTCAAAAGTCAACTGTGGCCCACATACAGTCAAACTTTAAGATTTTTGGTCAAAGTCAACATTTTCAAGAGATATCCATCATTTGATCAAGGGTTGATCATGATTCCTCAAGGAATGCCCCCAAATTCATCAAAACCCAAAAGTTGTAAATTAGGGTTTCATAGGAAAAGTCAACCAAACTTTGACCAGGCATAACTTCTTCATACTTTATCAGAAATTTTTCATCCAAGGCTCATTTTGAATATGATGCAATTACCTATAACTCATATTCATCCCATAAGTTCAAAATATGCACTCGTCAAAAGATATGAATTTCTACATTATAGGTCCTTTTGAAAAGTCAACAAAAACACCTTTTGGGTCAAAGCTTCTTACATGAACATGGAAGATCCAATTGAGATGAAACCAAAAGGGTTGTTTAGGGGACATCCTATGCTTTCTAAAAAGTACAAGAACACCTCTCTAGGGTTAAAATTGGAGGAGATATGCCTTGTCAAAGTTGACTATTTTTGCAAAATTGCCAAAAGTCAAATGTGCTCAAAAGTGCATTTTTTGTCAAATGGGCCTAGCTTTTCATGATTGAAACTTGTTGGAAACATGGTCCACGACCCAAATCAGCATCCAAACTTTATTTTCTTATTTATTTATTTTATTTTGATTTTTATTTATTAAAAGTTAGATTAAATCAAATAAATTGCAAAAAATATCAAAGATTTGTTTTGTGATCATATTTTGGGTGGAATCAAATCTAATTAGGATGGCATATCAGATCAAATCATATCAAGGGATGATTGAATCAAAATTGGCATGATTAGGCTATTTTGGAAAGATATCATACAAGGAGCAAAAGCAAATCAAATCTCCATGATTTACCAAGATACAAACTGTTTTTGTTAACCTAATTTGTCCTACTACATATACAGAACACACTCAATGCAAAAAAAAAAAACAAGGTTTTGAAGTCGTGAGAGCTGGGAAACAAAACTGAAAAATTGACAAAAAGTGGTGGATCGGTTTCTACTCTAGAGGGAAATTCAAAGCATTTCAACACTCCCAATAGTTTCTTGGAGCCTCTCTGAAGCTAACACGATCAGTTTCACGCTTCCACAAGCCAAGAATCATCACATAATCCTCACGGTTTGCACCTTATGAACTCAAAATTGTTCCTTTGGTTTTACGTACTTTTAATCCAATTTGCTTGCATATACATGTTCATAATCATGCTGGGAATCTTTTTGATAGCCTGGATTTAAGTTTTGACGTAGGAACGGTTACTTGCCATAGTTAGGGTTCGTGAGCTCCAAATTGGGGAACCCTAGCTAGAGGCAAAATTGGGCCAAATTAAGGGCCTATTCATGTTCAAGGGAGGAAATACATTTGATTTATGCCCTTGAATGGAATTTATATTGCTTGAATTTCGTTTTAAAGATTCGCAGGTTTATAGCATACAGCGACGAATTTGACCGTAGGTAAAGAGTTGGTGTCAAAAACTACAGTCCTGGGGAAAGAGACAATAACGTGGCTGACCACCATTGGCTTATTCAAATTTCGGGCGTTTTGTTATCATACTAACTCATATTTTATTATATTATTCTTGTTTCAATATTATAACAAATAGAACATGTAGCCTAGTGGTGAAGCGCGCGTTGGAAAGTGGAGAGGACCTGGGTTCGATCCCAGGTCCCAACATTTTCTCTATTTTCTCAACATTTAACTGCAGATTACGTGCACCATCATCCAAAACGTCTACCATGCGCTGTCATCATCCTACCACTGGATCATCACTAATCCAAATCCAACGCTCAGTCAAAGGGAAGTCCATGATGCACCCTTCAAGCGTGGCTACACAAGATCAAGCGTGGGAGTGGGCTCAACATTCTTGGGCCTAGATGTTTCAACATCACTCCCCCTTTCAGTAATACAGGCCCAATTTCTTTTCTTTTTTTAATTTTATTTCCTATTTTTATTATTTACTAATTATCTTTTTTTTTACAAATAACACAAAAATCATTTTTTTCATTAAATCAAAAAATCACAAAAAACATAAAGAATCATTTTTTCATAAAAAAATATTTTATTTCCTTAATTAATTAGTTTAATTAAAATTAGGGCAATTTAATTCCTTTTTATATAATCTAAAATAATTAGAAATTAGGGTTTAATTTGCACCTAACCTAATTAGTTTTTTTCTCAAAAAATAACCTAAATAAATTTTCAATTAGATTTTTAGGATTCCAATTATTCTCGTATTTAATTCGCCGCGCGCATTTTTTAATTTCCTTTTTATTATTATTGTAACTGCTCCGAGTTTGTAATAGTAATTAGGGTTTCAATTTTGCATCTTTATTTTCGGTCAAAATAATTATGTATCTGCAAAAGCCCTGTAATAGCTAGGACTTTAACTTTCCCGCATTTTATTTCCGCAAACTACAAACTGCTTAGATGAATGTTAATAGGATTGTATGGAAAGACAAACTGAAAATTAATACGGTAGAAAACCCTAAATGTGAAAAGATAAATTAACTGAAAATTACACTCACACATGCTCACTCCTAGGGTTTACTCCACTCCGGTTGCCTTTGGTAAACGGTCATGAAGTACAGGGTTTGCTAGTGGTTGTCCTCTTGCCCCGAAAGATCTAAAATGAACCATTCGGATGTTGCCTCGGAAAAAGATCTTTAAGGCATTAGGATGATTACTAACATTTCCTAACATTGCTTTTGTGATCGTATTTGTCCCTTCGAATGTCCCTAAAAAAACTCCAACGACGATGCTACCTATTTCTCAATAGTGGGATAGCATTGTCTAAAAGGAAAACAAATAGAACTTTTTCGAGTAGGTAGATTAGTTCCTAGGTACTTGCTCAAACAAACAAAAACTTTTTCACACCAACACTTTCCAAACAAAGTTTTCAAAAACAACTTCGTAACACTCTTGAGGATAGAAACAAGGGTTAACACGAAGTAAAACAAAACTTTTCAAAACAAGCACACACAAGCATTTTTCAAAATGAGAAAGTACCTAAGAGCCCGTGGAAAACCACAGATAGAAAGGGTGCTAACACCTTCCCTTTCTATAATCTACCCCCCGTACTCAGAAACATCTCGAAAAAGGTTTTTTCTATTCTTTTTCCTTTTCCTGATTGGATAAAATAAAAGTCGGTGGCGACTCTTGCTTACCGCGACATTTGCGAACAAAAATTACAAACCAGTATTAACAGTCGGTTCTGCCATCGTATCACAATGGCTCTCGCCCACAGATTCACTATCCAAGTCAGTCTGGTATAAGTACCTCCTCAGCTTAAGGATTTGGTATCAAGGGTTCCCAAAAGCTCTCTGTTCACTGAAATACATGGACAACTTCTCAGCTTGGTCACCTCAAACCCTGATGAAGAAATGTTAAAAGTGCTCTTTCAATTCTTTGACCCTCTACATCACTATTTCATTTTTCCAGATTACCAGTTAGTGCCTACTATGGAGAAGTTTTCTCTGCTGTTAGGGGTGCCTATCCTTAATGAGGTACCTTTCAATGGTATGGAAATAGACCCTAAACCTCAAGATATTGCCAAAGCTCTGTCCTTACAACGGTCTGAGTAGTAGCAAATTGGGAAACCAAGAGAGGTGTCAAGGGTTTTTTGGCTAAGTTCTTGTTCGAGAAAGCTCATCATTTTTGGGATACCTTGGACTTACAAGCTTTTGAAGAGGTGTTAGACCTTCTCATCTATGGTTTGGTACTGTTTCCTAATCCGGACCAGCTCATACACGTGAACGCAGTTAAGATTTTCCTGTCACGTAATCTGGTACCTACTCTGCTTGGAGATATCCTACATTTGTTGCATACTCGCACTGTAAAGAGGAGAGGAACCCTTATGTGTTGCACACCTCTTTTGGATAGGTGGTTTATTTCATACCTACCCCGACCCGTCTTGAAGAATGAACAGGGTTTGAAATGGTCTCATAGGTTAATGACTCTTACACATTCAGGCATTCATTGGTGTCCCCGATTCTCAGAGAATGTTATCATCATTGATCGATGCGGAGAATTCCCTAATGTCCCTCTTTTAGGCATTAGGGGAGGAATCACTTACAATCCTTGTTTGACACTGCGATGGTTTGGGTATGCAAGAAGGGATGGTCCTCATGATGCACTTATTCAAGGAATCATCTTCGACTACGAGAATGATGCTTAGGGTTACCGCAAAAGATTCATACGAGCTTCGGACACGATACATATAGTTGATAGCAAGACACTGGGGCACAAGAATTCCATCCCTCTTGAGCCTTATCTCAAATGGGTACGAGCTCGTGCTCAAAGTCTTATGATGCCTTATCCCTCTATTCTCCCAGTTATCATAGAGCCTGTTATGGAAGGAGATGTCCCATACATTATCCTTCATTCCAACATGCCCACCTCTCTCGAAGACTTACAAAGGGATTAGATACAGCTTAAAGGGGAGCGAGACACTTTCGAAGCCCAATTCTACGCCAACAAGAAGAAGGTTTTGGAACTCATTAAGCAGCTTCATGAGGAGCGGAGTCTGAACGCCTACATCATACCAAAGAGGATGCGTTCAAATTTTTTATCTTAGAGTTTTTGTATTTCTTTGTAAGCCCAAAAGAGGCATGATGTACTCAAACTTTGATTTATTAATATAACATGTGTTTCCTTTTTGTCTAAAGAAAATTTAAATCTCTAATTTCCTTGAAATCATTGCATATGCATCTTCATTCATCATAACACAAACAGGTTTCTTACAACAGGTCTCCTTATCTTTCTACTATTTATTTCAGTAAGATAGATCTTGAGCAGACAGTAAAAGATCTCCAAGGGCAGAATGCTCAGTTTCAACAAATGTTCTTAACTCTGGCCAAAGGACAAGAGGATTTGAAAACTTTGTTGATCAAAGAAAAGAAGAAGAAGGCAAAGAAGTCAACTAGTGTTTTAAATTTGGGAAGAAGGTTCCAAGGACAACCTAGACGGACCCTAGACTTCGCAACATTGTCGGGTGAAAAGGATAATCAAGATGGGGAAAGACAAAGATGTGGCTGACCATCCAGAATCTGAAGAGGAAGAAGAGGATAACTACTCTGAAGAGCAATATCCTACAGCTGATGAGAAGTACAAACATTTGGAAGAACATCTAAGTGCAATGGAGATTCAGAAAGTGCCCAGGCTGGACTTTGAAGAGCTGGGTTTGGTGTTTGGGATTGTTATTCCACCAAAGTTCAAGGCACTAGTGTTTTCTAAGTACGACGGGGTTTCGTGTCCCAAGATGCACCTCAAATCTTATGTGAGGAAGATACAGCCTCACACTGCTGACAGAGATTTGTGGGTCCACTTATTTCAGGATAGTCTATCCAGGACTCAGCTAGATTGGTTCTATCAACTGGAAAGGGCCAATATCCATAATTGGGAAGACCTTGCCGCTACTTTTTATAAGAAGTATCAGTATAACGCAGATCTTGCTCCCACTCGTACTCAACTCCAGAGTCTGACTATGAGTTCGAGCGAGGGTTTCAAAGACTATGCTCAGAAGTGGAGGGACTTAGCATGAAGATTCCAGCCTCCCCTGTCTGATAGGGAGCTAGTGGATATGTTTCTGGGTACCCTGTCCGATCCTTTATTTAATTATCTAATTGGAAGCTCCTCAGTCGGCTTCACTGAATTAATCTTGACCTGCGAAAAAGTGGAAGTTGGGATTAAGAGTAGGAAGATCCAAAAGGACGCATCCTTCAGTGCCGTGAGAAAACCATTTATTGGGAAGAAAGAAGTTGGTGTTGTATACCCTTAAAGTAATTAGGACAGAACTGAACACCGTCCAACGGTAGGGGCCTTCATGATCCCTAAGCCCGCACCTATTCAACAAAGGAATAACCAGCCTAGAACAGAAAGACCGGTAAGAAAATTTACCCGGATAAATATGACGTTGTCTCAAGTCCTGCAACATTTGTTGAGATCTAATCTGGTAACTTTGAAGGAAGCCCCGAAGAATCCCAACACCGCCTCTCTTCATTACAAGCCTAATGCTCGTTGTGTTTACCATTCATAAAGTCCAGGCCATGATACCAACAACTGTTGGGCTTTGAAAAACAAGGTGCAAGACCTTCTCGAGGGAAAAGAAATTGAATTTGATGCTCCTGAGATCCCAAATGTTATCACCGCTCATATGCGCAAGCATGGCCATGATGTTAACGCTGTTGAAGATGATGTGTTTGTTACTGTCGTTTATGAACTTGCTACTCCTCTCCTAACTGTCAAGAGGAACCTGTTGAAGGCCGGTTTATTTTCGAGTTATGGCGAAGACTGCCACCTCTGTTTATCCCTACCAATTGGTTGTCATTTATTGAAAGCAGGTGTCCAGCGCCTGATGGATGACAAAGAGATTTTGTTTGAAAAGACTCTCGTTCCAACCATTTCTTACAATGATGTTTCAATAGTAACCATTTCCGCCAATCCTTCCAGGGTCTCCACCAAAAGACCCCTTAGGATTACATCAATTCCGATGGTGACTCCACTTATAATTACTATGCCAGGACCAATCCTGTACCCCTCAGATAAAATCGTCCCTTGGAATTATGGGGGCGACATCTACTACCACGGTGTCAAACAAGATTGGATGGCTGATGAAGACTCCATTTTTGAGAAGGCTGACCCCGACATCGACAACAATGCGGGAACCAGGAAAATAACAAGAAGTGGAAGAGTGTTCTCCCCTGAGATTGCTCCTCTGAAAGTTGTTACCAGTCCTATGATCATCCCTGCTTCTGTTCCTATTGATACTACTACTACAGTTCCTGTGGATACCCCTGTTGACACCCCTATCACTGAGTCGACCGAGACTCGAGGCAAAGGTATTTTGGTTGAACCTGTCCGGATGAAGGTGCAATCAGTATCTATCCCAGAGGCCTCAAAGAAGGAGATGGAATAAATTTTGAAAATTATAAAGAGAAGTGACTACAACATAGTCGAACAGCTAGGGAAGACTCTGTCAAAGATTTCCATGCTAGCTTTACTGTTGTTCTCTGAGGCTCATGCGAAGGCCTTGGTGAAATTTCTTAAAACTGCCCTTGTGCCACAGGAAACCTCTACTGACCAATTCCAAGACTGTGTGGCCAGTTTGACCGCTGATAATGGTTTAGGCTTTTCTGATGCTGATCTTACACCTAGAGGGAGGAAACACAATGAGGTGTTACATGTCTCTATCGAATGCAATGCACAACTTTGGCCCATGTCCTAGTTGATACTGGTTCATCTTTGAATGTGCTGCCTAAGAAGGCTCTTGATAGACTAGACTGTGAAGGTCTGACCTTAAAACCCAGTAACATAGTGGTAAGGGCCTTCGATGGTTCAAAGAGAATGGTGCATGGGGAGGTAGACATCCCCATTAAAGTTGGAACTCAAACCTTTTATTCAACTTTCTATGTAATGGACATTCACTCTTCCTATTCCTGATTATTGGGCCGACCTTGGATTCATGACGCTGGTGCCTTCACCTCTACATTACATCAGATGCTGAAATACCCAACCAAGGGAAAAATAATTATTGTCCATGGGGAGGAGGAATATATGGTCAGTCACTTGAACTCCTTCAGATACGTGGAAATGGATGGTAAATTCATCGAAACTCCATTTCAGCATTTCGAGGAAGTCCCACAAACAGTGGCAGCAACCAAGATTGTTTCCCAAGTCCCAAAGATTACAAGACCTCCGCTAAAGATGTCTTCAATGAAAGATGCCAAGGCAGTAGTCGAAGAAGGTGGGTATACTATTTGGGGCCAACTCCCGGATATCCCTTACAAATCTGACAAATTCGGTTTGGGTTTCACTTCAGGAGCCCAGAAAGCTGTTCGTTGTGCTCGTGCCGGGGGACCACCTTTGTGGATCAGCAACCATGGAGTCAACACAGTGGAGGATAGTGATGACAGTTGTGACCTAGAATATTGGATTTTCCCAACTATCAACGGAGGACTCAGCAACTGGGAAGCCAGAGAATTTGTCCCTATTACTTTTATCCAACAGTAATTGTCTTTATATTTTTTGTCGGACTTGTAATAATTAAATAATTCAGACTTTTAAAACCTTGTGTCTTACCCGAGGCACAACGGTCCATTTGTAAGGGTTGTTACTTCATTTTCATATGTCATCAATGAATCATGGATGTTTTTGCATGAAAACTTTGCACTCTTTGTCTTTCTTTTTCTACATTTTCATTTCTTTCAAAAATAGCTATGCTCTTACGCACACTCACATATCAAAATGCAGATCTACATCCACTCAGGATCCCATGGGTAACGATTCTGCTATGGCTTATTGTGACTTTGAAAATCTAATCTACCAAGCCGAAGATGAAGGTGAGGAAGATTGTGAAGTGCCATGGGAACTAGCCAGGTTACTACAACAATAAGAAAGGACCATAAAGCCCCACGAAGAACTAATGGACACAATTAACTTAGGTACCGAAGAAGACAAGAAAGAAGTCAAGGTAGGAGCCAATCTGGAACCCAGTGTCAAGAAGCGCTTAATTCAGTTTCTACATGAATATGTTGAGGTCTTTGCCTGGTCATACAAAGATATGCCAAGACTTGACGCTGATATCGTGGTCCATCGTCTATCGACAAAAGAAGATTGCCCTCCATTAAAACAGAAAGTCTGTCGCATGAGGCCAGATATGTCAGAGAAGATCAAGAATGAGTTCATGAAACAATTCAACACCGTATTCTTAGTTGTCACCTCCTATCCACAATGGGTCGCTGATTTTGTTCCAGTGCCTAAAAAAGACGGTAAGGTACGTATGTGTGTGGACTACAGAGACTTGAATAGGGCAAGCCCCAAGGAGGACTTCCTGCTGCCCCATATCGATATTCTGGTTGACAACACCGCACAACATAAAGTATTTTCCTTCATGGATGGTTTCTCAGGCTACAACCAGATCAAAATGGCACCTGAGGACATGGAGGAAATGACCTTCGTCACACGGTGAGGCACATTCTATTACAAGGTTATGCCATTCGGGTTGAAAAACGCTGGGGAAACTTATCAATGCGCCATGGTAGATCTATTTCACGATATGATCCATCACGAAATAGAGGCATATGTGGATGAAATGATAGCCAAATATCAAACTGAAGAGGAACATCTTGACCATTTGCAGAAACTATTTGAAAGACTGAAGAAATACAAGCTAAGATTGAACCCAAGTAAATGCACATTTGGAGTGAGGTCCGGTAAACTCCTAGGCTTCATCGTCAGCGGTAAAGGTATTGAAGTGGACCCTGTAAAGGTAAAAGAAATACAAGAAATGCCTGCTCCTTGAACCGAGAAGGAAGTCAGAGGATTCTTAGGACGGCTAAAATACATCGCTAGGTTCATCTCTCACTTAACCACTACTTGTGAACCAATCTTCAAATTACTGAAGAAAGATCAAGTAGTATGATGGAATGACGACTGCCAAGCTTTTTTCGATAAGATAAAAGAGTACCTTCAAGAGCCTCTTGTTTTGATGCCACCAGTCGAGGGAAGACCTCTGATCATGTATCTAACTGTTTTGGAAAATTCAATGGGGTGTGTGCTGGGGCAGCATGACAAGTCTGGCCGAAAAGAGCATGCTATTTATTACCTGGGAAAAAAGTTTACCGACTGTGAAACAAGATATTCACTGCTCGAGAAAACTTGTTGTGCTCTGGCATGGGCTGCTCGCCGGCTAAGACAGTATATGTTGACCCATACTACCTTGTTGATATCCAAGACGAATCCAATAAAATACATATTCGAGAAGCCTGCCTTCTCTGAGAGAATAGCAAGATGGAAAATGATCCTGACAAAATACGACATTCAATACACTACCCAAAAATCAATAAAGGGCAGTGTGTTAGTCGATCACCTTGCTCATCAGGCTGTGGATGACTACCATTCCATGAAATTGGAGTTCTCAGATGAAGACATCATGATGGTAAACAATTGTAAAGAATTCATACCATATGACGGACCTGAACAGGGATCCCGATGGACCTTAGTTTTTGAAAGAGCCTCCAACGCACTCGGCAATGGTATAGGTGCTGTGATCATATCCCTTAAAGGATGTCATACTCCCTTCACTGCAAGACTTTGTTTCAACTGCACCAATAATATGGCAGAATACGAAGCGTGTATTTTGGGTCTCAAAGCTGCCATAGATTTGGGAATGAATTCCTTAAGTGTATTTGGAGATTCATCCTTAGTCATAAGTCAGGTCAAAGGAGAGTGGGACACGAAGCACCCTAATCTCATCTCCTACAAATAACATGTGTTGACATTAATCCCAAATTTTGAGGAGATTACCTTCGAGCATTTTCCACGAGAGGAAAATCAACTAGCGAACGCGCTAGCCACTATGTCATCCATGTTTAAACTCAAGTGGGGTAACGAGGCTCCCTATATCACCATTGAATGGATGGATGAACCAGCTTACTGTCACAAGATCGATGCTAAAGAAGTAGTGGACAAGCCTTGGTTCCATGAAGTTAAGAGGTATCTAGAAGCCCAAGAGTATCCGGAGGGAGCTTCAGTCAATGATAAGAAGTTCTTGAGAATATTCTCTGCTAAGTTCTTCCTCAGTAATGGCGTTCTCTACAAGTACAACCATGACTTTGTTTTGCTTCGTTGCATAGACAAGGTTGAGGCAGAAAAGATCATGGTTGATCTACATGAAGGCACTTTTGGCACCCATTCTAGTGGGCACACGATGGCTAAAAAGATCCTACGGGCAGGGTATTACTGGTCTACCATGGAAGCATATTGCTATCAGCATTCACGAATCTGCCACAAGTGTCAGATCTATGCTGATAAAGTACATATACCTCTAGTGCCTCTAAACGTCCTGACTGCTCCCTGTACATTCGCGATGTGGGGAATCGATATGATTGGTTAAGTCAAACCTATAACTTCTAATGGGCATCGCTTCATCTTGGTGGCCATTGACTACTTCACGAAATGGGTTGAAGCAGCTTCTTTCATTTCCGTTACCAAGAATGTTGTGTCCCGATTCATCAAACAAAATCTTATTTTTCGTTACGGTATCCCGGAGAGAATCATCACATACAGTGGTACGAATCTAAATAATACTATGATCACTGCACTATGCGTGCAATTCAAGATCCAGCACCATAATTCTTCTCCTTACTGGGCAAAGATGAATGGTCATGTCGAAGCCGAAAATAAGAACATCAAGAAGATCATACAAAAAATGACAGTGACCTACAAGGACTGGCATGAGATGTTACCATTTTCTCTCCACGGTTACCGTACCACGGTGCGCACATCAACAAGGGAAACTCCCCTTCTCCTTGGTATACGACATGTAAGCTATTCTACCAATTGAAGTCCAAATACCTTCTCTAAGAATCATAAAGGATGCAGGGATGAATGAAGAAGCATGGATTCAAACTCGGCTTGACAAGTTGAACTTGATTGATGAGAAGAGGCTTACGACTGTCTATCATGGCCAGATGTACCAAAAACGTATGATCAAAGCTTTTAACAAAGAGGTCAGACGTCAGGTATATCAGGTTGGTGATTTGGTAATCAAACGTATCATATTTCCACAAGGTCATTCTAGGGGAAAATGGACTCCTACATACGAGGGACCATTTGTGATCAAAAGTATATTCTCTGGTGGAGCAATGATCTTAACCACTATGGATGGCGACGACCTTCCGCACCCTGTGAATGCGGACATAGTCAAAAGATAATACACATAAGAGACCTGCTAGGTTGACACACCTAGGCAAAACAAGGGCATCCCGGCAAACCACGAAGGTTCGGGAAAAAATTAGGGATAAAATACAAAAATATGTACACCCGGCAAGCTGAAAACCTGAAAGGGCGGCTTGGGTAAAAAAGGGTATCCCGGTGGACTGAAAACCCGAAAGGGCGGCCTAGGAAAGAGTTAGGGAATGAAAGCGTATGACTATGTCTCATTAGATCACCTTACAGACAACCTTTAGCATCAACTGAAAAACTCAACAGGTCTAATCAATCCAATCAACTTCAGACAAGGCAACAAGTGGACAAGACACTCAGAGACACGAAGGTTATAGCAGAACGGGAACCCCATGGGATCATTTCACATAGCTATCTTTTCTTTGTATCAATTTTCATTTTCTACGACGACATTCTCTTACTAGAATGTTCATCTCATTGTACAAAAATACCTATTCAAGTTAATACAAATATATCCCTTTGAAAGTGCAAAACTATTTGTTTTTTCTTTTATTGTCGTGTTTTGTTTGACAAAACATCCAATGATTATTTTTGAACATATGCATTTGAACGTGACTACTGTTTACAAATGGACAAAAAAAAGAAGAATAGAAAATAGAAAGACAATCACTAATGGATTTAAGAAATAGGATAATATCTTTAGACTATTCCATAAAATCCCCCGCATGTACCTTTTCCAACAAGAACGGAAATCAGGGCATCCCGCTGTAGGATCGCCATCCTATCTCCAGTATGCATCCTAATGGTATCAAGTTCTCTCACACCCCCGGCGGAACAAAACTTCCGATTACAGCTCCAAATATTCCTCAATGAAAGTCGCCCAATTTCTCATGATTCCCCAACAGGATTTCACAAGGTCTACAAGTAATGCACGGCGTTTCCCATTACACAACAAAGTTTATTTCTCTAACAAATGGAAGCTCATCAACACTTCAACTTAAAAACATGAAGACTTAGACTCCTTGTACCCAGTAGTACTCAGGGATTTATTTTCCCCAACTCCAGCAACACTGCGGCATAACAATTAACACGTCCATACATTACATCTATACATCATAGCATTGACAACATAGATACATACAACACAATCTAATTTATTTTGAGAACATAATTGCACCATGCATTTCATACATCATGACATTGCATGCAACTAACCTTTCATATTTTTCAAGAAAGATCAATCAACAGAAAATCCCCGTCAAATTTTCAATTACAGATCAATTCCCAAGAAAGGACTGGTCAACCATCTACCTAACAGATATTTCTTCCAGACCCCTGCCGGTTCAGTTTAAATCTCTCAATAGTTTATTCTGATTCTTTCCCACATATATTTTCTCTGGTTCAGATAAATATCTCAATGATTTATTCTGATTCTTCTCCAGACCCCTGCCGGTTCAGTTTAAATCTCTCAATGGTTTATTCAGATTCTTTCCTGTAAACATCTTCTCTAGTTCCGATAAATCTCTCAATGATTTGTTATGATTCTTCTCCAGACCCCTGCCGATTTAGTTTAAATCTCTCAACGGTTTATCCTGATACTTTCCAAATGAACATTTCTGGTTCAGATAAATTGCTCTAAGATTTCTTCTGATTCTTCCCAGTCAAACAACATACAAGACTTCTGCTAGTTTTAGATAAATCGCTCCAAAGATTTATTCTGATTCTTTTCCAGCTGAAATCAAATTCAGACTTAGTCCATTTTTTGTCAACAGTCACCTTTGGATGGCATCTACAAGCCCATCTCTGGAAAATCTCCATCATTCATCCAAATGGCATCTATAAGCCCATTCATAATTCATCTTCGAGTGCAAATTTCTGGGCATTCTAGTGTCCAATCATCTTCCACCTTCAAGTCACGAATGGAGGATCCGCCAATTTAACTCTTCAGGTTTAAGAAGATTGAACAGGGGCAGATGTTGTACCCCAAAATTTTCCCTCTCATTTATCAACTATTTTCTCACAAGATCTCCCTTGGTTCAAGACTGCACAAGGGTTGATCAGCTCAAGACACCTCCTTAAGCTCTGATGACTGAAATTAGGGTTTGAGATTGCACAAGGATAATTGAACTTTTAATGCATCACATGACTTTCATGGATCATTATGGACCCCCAATATTGCTCATGTCAAGTTTCAAGTCTTGGATCACATTTTTGCTCAGTCAATTGATTAGTTGACCTAAAAATCAACTATATTGGGGAAAAAGTCAATTATGGTCAATTTACAGTCAAAATTCATAATTTTTGAGCCATATCAACATTTTTAACTCCTATATGTCATTTGATCAAGTTTGGACCATAATTACTCAAGAAATTTGATCAGATCATCAAAAGGGAAAAATTGTCAAAATTAGGGTTTTGACTGAGAAAGGGCAATTTCTGATTTTTGACCTAGCAAATGGTTAATTTGTTTGAGACATGAGCTCAAGGTTTCAATTTAATTATTTTGACCTAATGGCATGACTCAAAATAATGCTCAAGGTCATTTGATTGATAGTTGATTTTCAGTCAACTGATCAAAAGTCAACTGCACATTGAAAAGTCAAACTTTGACTTTTTGGTCAAAATCAAGTGTCAAAGATCACAATTCCTCAAAACATGTCAAAATATGAAACTTGTTCATCAAGAAATCAAAAAGTCAAGATTTCATTTTGAAAAGTCAAAATTTCCAAACTTAGAAATTTTTCTAAGTGTTGAAAATTTCATATTTTTTCACAACTTTGAGCCATTTTTTCACCATGATGCAAGACGATTCAAAGGAAACTTTCAACATGAAAGTTGTAGATCTAAATGAGACCTACAAATTTTATTTACACAACTCCTCCTAGAAATACTTGTATCTCAAGTTATTAATCCATGAAGTCATGGTCTTGAAACTAAAACACTTAGTGAAATTTTGAGCATTTTTGGTCAGGATTTTGACCTAGCTTATGGGCCAAGTTTCATATAGTTCCATTTGGATTTTACAAAAGTGTCTCAAATAGGGGTTGTAGAGCACATTACAAGCTTTCCAAAATGTCCCAGAACTCCTTGAGATCATTTGTGAGCAAGGAGAATCGAAGGCCAGAAGTTAGGGTTTCAAGTTGTTTTGCAAGGTAAAATTTGTGATGCAACATGAACCAAATCCATAGCCATGATGCATAATCTTCACTTTTCAGGCCTCAAACTTCTTTGTCACTCCTTAATTTAATGTTTACATAACTGATTGATCAATTGTCCAATTGATTCAAGCATTGTCCAAAGCATTTTGCCATTTTAAGGAGAAAGTCGCCATTTCCATTCTTGTAAAGCAAGCTTTATGCACAAAGTCAGATTCTTGGGCTCCTAACTTGTTCTCTTTAAGTACAATCCATCCACAAAGTCAGAATCAAGTGTGTTTAAAGCATAACCACTCTATCTTAGCAAGTAAGCAAGACTTTGAAACTTGGATTTCTAAAAAAATCACATGTTATGCTTAAACTTGTGATTTTGAATTCTGATCAACAACAAGCTTCCAAACTTATTGCTTATAAATAGAGGCACTATTTGTGATCTAGGACACGAGGTTAAGCACCCTGAAACACACCAAAACTCCCTCAAGCCAGAATTTGCACAAGAAACTCCATTGATGCACAGTTCTGACCTTAAACTTATATCTCTCATTTCCCTCATGCGTTTTCCTTCCTAATCAATCCCAAAGCTTCTAAGCATCAAATACAACTCATCCCTGACCCTGTTTCATAACTGTAACTCCATCTTCATCAACCTCCATAACCAAAAATAGAGCTCTACAAGTTAACTTCTCCAGAGCTCCTCAGCCACTTTCAGCTTAAGCCAAGCATAATATTAGCTTCATTGGAACTTGAGGAAGCAAACCCAATCACTGGAACTCATCAAAAGATGCTCAAACTCAAAACATGATACCCTCTTGCAAGGTGAGTATTCTGACTTTTGAACTCTTCATATAGGCATCATTAATGTTTAATTTGTGAATGAAAAATGTATATATCATTTCCCTAAAGCTAACCATGTCTATAGTTTTCATTTATGTTGTTTGAGCTTAGAGAATTTTAAGATTGAAGTTTCTGGAAAAGTTAGGGTTCAGATTAGGGCCAATAAACTTCATGTTTGTCTTTGATCTATAGTTTTAATGCTTTACATTTCTGAAATCGTGAGGAAATTTGCCACAAGATTCATGTTTACACTTTTGCAAATGGTTGAGAAATGAACAAGATGTAGGTGGTCTGGCTAGGCGCGAGGTTGAAGATGAAGTTGTCTTTAGGAAGTCGTTTCTAATATATATTTATGCTTTTATTATATGAACGAATGAAACAGGACACCCCAGTGGTACAAGAAGCGCGCGCGTATTAGAAGGTCCTGGGTTCGAGCCCCAGCGAGACCTTTTGCAATTTTCACATTTTTCTTCATTTTTTCTTTTTTGCTGAATCAAACGCTTGGGCCTCAACCCCCCGGACCTAGCATTTTTGCTTATCATCACCTCCCTGTTTCACTTTCTAACCCCCCTGACTTTAATTTTATATTTTCATTTTATTATTAATATTATTATTAATAAATATTATTTTTATTGTTATTAATAAAAATCCAAAAAATATTTTATTTATTATCTTTACATTTATTTAATTTATTTTGTATTATAAAATCAAAAGAATAAAAAAACATTTTCTTTAATAAATTAATTTCCCTTTTTTTTAAATACTTAGATAATTAGTCTTAATTATTATATATTATTTTCTTGTAAATTAAAAATCAATTTAGAACTTAGGACTTTTATTTAATTAATTTTATTTACTAATTTAATCAAATTCACAAAAAAAAACCCTAAAAATTTTGTTCTCTTTAAATTAATTTATTTTACTAACTTAATATTAATTTTCTTATTTTTAGTTAATTATTTTATTTTAGTTAACTAGGTCAAAAAAACATTTTCATGAAAACCAAACAAAAATCACATTTCTTTTTACATTTACATTCTTGCATTTTTATTTATTCATTTCTTGTACAATATTCAATATGGTTGTAATAATTATTTAGATTTAATTTTCTTGCAATTTCTCCATTCATAAACTTGTACCCCGATCCCCTAAAGCGTTGTAATAGCGTAGGACATTTAAATTCCGCAATTTAATGCTTTATATACAAATGCTAGTAATTAGGGTTTGGATGGAAAGATTAAAACCAACAAATAGCAAACCCTAATCAAGACAAATCAAGCATGAAAAAGACACACTTGTACACTTTCACCCTTAGGGTAAATCCACTTTGTTGCCTTATAAAATGGCAATATTATGCATGTGGGGTATCTTAGCAAAAACAAACAAAATACAAGATCATAGTCCCTCGATGACGCTATCAAAGTTGCCTTTCAAAAATGATCTTAGTCCCTTAAAGAAAATGCTAAGATATCTTACAACATTGCTAATCATGGCTATACGATGACCCTTGCCCGTCCCTTTTACATCCAAAGATAGGGTTACTTACCAAATCAATGGTAAGATGAAAATGTCAAAGGAAAGAGGAAATAAACATAAAAAACCTTTTGAGTAGGTAGATCGTTCCTAGTTGCTTGCTCAAAATCAAACATCCTTGCTATTTTCAAAACAAACACCAAACACTTTCAAAAACACCTTTCAAACTTGAAGACATTTTCAAAGGATCAACACTTTGTATACATTCTTACGAACGAGAATCATTACAAAGAAAACCCTTTTCAAAATCACTTTCAAAAACACACCCCACAAACACCTTTTTGAACTATTTTCAAAACAACACTTTATACGCGTTCTTATAGAAACGAGAACCATTACAAAGACATTTTCAAAACACTTTCAAAACCAAACAAAGCACATTTTCAAACAAAAGCAAGTGATCTAGCAAGTAACTAAGAGCCCGTAGATAACTTCGGATGAAAAGGGTGCTAATATCTTACCTTTTCATAATCTACCCCCCGAACTCAAGAAAACATCTCAAAGGTCTTTCCTGTTCTTTTCAGCCTTTCCTTTTGGATAAAAGAAAAGTCGGTGGCGACTCTTGCTAACCGCAAAATTTGTGATAAAACGCAAAACAACCAAACCAGTTCTCGCATCACGTTATAGGGTGCTATACAAAAGAAACTACGACATGATACTACTCAAGTGTGTGGTGAAGCAAGAAGCAGATGCGCTTATGAGATAAATCCATGAGGGTACTTTCGGGACTCATACAAATGGGCATGCCATGGCTAGAAAGATTCTGTTAGTAGGATATTATTGGTTAACAATGGAAGCTGACTATTATCACTACACGAAGGCCTGTCATAAATGTCAGATCTACGCCGATAAGATAAATGTGCCACCAACTCCTCTGAACGTCATGAGCTCCCCTTGGCCATTCTCAATGCAGGGAATTGATATGATTGGCATGATCGAGCAGAAAGCATCCAATAGACACTGTTTTATACTGGTAGTCATCGACTACTTTACCAAATGGGTAGAAGCGGCATCCTACGCCAACGTGACAAGCCAAGTGGTTACACGCTTCATCAAGCAGAATATCATATGCAGATACGGTGTCCCAAGTTAGATAATTACAGATAACGGGTCCAATTTAAACAACAAAATGATGAAGGGACTGCGCGACGACTTCAAAATCGAGCATCATAATTCCTCACCATACAGACCAAAGATTAATGGGGCCGTAGAAGAAGCCAACAAAAATATCAAGAAAATCATCCAGAAGATGGTGAAGACGTACAAAGATTGGCACAAAATGCTTCCCTTTGCTCTACATGTCTATCTCACTTTTATACGCACATGAACAGGCGCGAGTTCTTTCTCGTTGGTATATGGCATGAAGGCAGTACTTCCAGTTGAAATCGAGATACCATCACTTCGGGTTCTAATGGAAACAAAGCTAGAAGAAGCAAAATAGGCGCAGACACGACTCAATCAGCTTAACCTCATAGTCAGCTACATCATAAGCGGATAGCCTTTGACAATAAATTCCATCCTCGAATATTCAAAGAAGGGGATCTAGTGCTCAAGAATATTTTGCTACCTCGCCTCGATTCGCGTGGTAAATGGACACCCAACTACGAAGGTCCCTACATAGTCAAAACAACTTTCTCCGAAGGTGGTCTTACCCTCATAACAATGGATGAGGAAGAACTACCTCATCCGACAAACTCGGACGCATTCAAAAAATACTATGTATAAATAGCTCGCTAAGCTCGAACCCTAAAAGGACGACTTAGGAAAAAAGGAGCGTCCCGATGGATCGAAAACCCTAAATGGAGATCTAGGAAAAAATTAGGGGCATATAAAAAAAAAACTATCCCGGTGGATTGAAAACCCGAAAGGGAAATCCAGGAAAAAGTTAGGGATTTCATACAAAGAAAATAAAGAACAAAAAGACTGCGATCTAGGAACTACGACTACGAACCACAAAGACATGGATTGGAATCGTACGATTCAGAAGAAAAGGAGATAAGATCATCCAAAGGATATCGGGGAACAACAGTAGCAATTATCATTTTTCATTGCCATTTACAGCTTTAAAATTTTCTGTAATTACCTCTTTCTAGGAATTGCATCTTGTATTCTCGCCTATTCAGAGGCATATCAATAAAATATTTACTTTTCATCTTTCATCTTTCAAATTGTGTTTTTTCTTTTCTCAGACTTGTTTACAAAATACTATGATTATTTCTTATGAATATTGTTTCGAAATCGTTTCAGGGAAATTAACAAATAAAAGCTTTTGATAAAACATAAAAAAAAACATTTTGGTTAGAAAAATATCGAAAGAAAATACACGTATACGTCCGCGCCTATGCTTGAACTCATGATACAAAGTCTATACACATGTCCATGTCTATGCTTGCACTTACAACACAAAAGTCTATACGTATGCCAATACACGCGTCTACGTCGACACTCGCGCTTACAAAAAAACAATGTTCAAAATCTTGCTAACACATTTTCACCACATTCAAATCAACTACAACAAAGCTACGACAACACAACATGCAACACCAAGGGATTGGTAACTCTAAGCCAATGGTTTAAAGGAGAGAACGACATAAATAGTCTTCATAACATTTTAAGGCATACACGCATTTTATACACATTTCATACATACATTTTGCATATCCAAAGCATACATAGACTATACACATTTGCATACAATACGCATATATTAAGGGTTCCATATTGTTTTACCCCAAAATTTTCCCTTTCACTTATCAAGAATTTACTCACAAGATCTCCTTTGACTCAAGACTACACTAGGGTTGATCAGCTCAAGACATCTCTTTAAGCACTGATGACCAAAATTAGGGTTTGAGTTTGAACAAGTATTTTTGAACTTCTAATGCCCCATATGACTTTAATGGATCATTATGGACCCCCAAGATTAATCATGCCAAGTTTCAAGCCTTGAATCACATTTTTGCTCAGTCAATTGAGCAATTGACCTAAAAAATCCACTGTATTGGGGATAAAGTCAACCATGGCCAATTTACAGTCAAACTTCATAATTTTTGATCCATACCAACATTTTCAACTTATATGTATCATTTTATCAAGTTTGGACCACAACTCCTCAAGAAATTTGATCAAATCTCCAAAAGGGCAAAATGGTCAAAATTAGGGTTTTGACTGGGAAAGGCAATTTCTGATTTTTGACCTAGCAAATGGTCAATTGATTTAAGGCATAATATCAAGAGTCCAATTTAATAATTTTTATCTAATGGCATGGTTCAAAACATTTCAAGTCCATTGGATTGACAGATGAGTTTTCCGGTCAATTAATCAAAAGTCAACTGTATACTGAAAAGTCAAACTTTGACTTTTTGGTCAAATTCAAGTGCCATAGATCATAATTCATCAAAGCATGTAAAAATATGAAACTTATTCATCAAGAAATCAAAAAGTCAAGATTTTATTTTGAAAAGTCAAAATTTCTAAACTTAGAAATTTTTTCAAGTCTTGGAAATTTCATGTTTTTTCATAACTTTGAACAATATTTTCACCATGATGCAAGATGATTCAAGAGAAACTTCCAACATTAAAGTTGTAGATCTCCATGAAATATACAACTTTTCTTTACACAACTCCTTCTAAAAAGTCTTGGATCTCAAGTCATGAAACTAAACACTTAGTGACATTTTGCCCTAATTTGGTCAGGATTTTGACCCAACTTCATGGAACTTTTTCATATAGTTAGAAGGGGAATATTAAAAATAAATTCAAATATTGGTTGTAGAGCATATTGCAAGCTTTCTAAAATGTACAAGAAATCCTTGAGATCATTCTTGAGTAGGGAGAATCGAAGAGATGAAGTTAGGATTTTGTCACTTGAATTACAAGTCATTTTTGATGAACACTTGAACCAAATCCATGCTAGGCTGCATAATATTTGCTTTGAAGGCCTCAAACTTGTTTGTCACTCCATAATTAAATGTTTACACAACATATGGAGCCATTATCCAATCATTTGAACCATTATCCAAGTTGCATTTCCATTTTTGGAAGAAAGGCACCATTGCTATTCTTGAAAAGTGGCTTTAATCACAAAGTCCACTCTCCTTGAGTATTGAACTTGTTCTTTCTGCACACAGAAGATGCTACAACATTTTATTTTCAAATTATGACTTGTTATAAGACATAAGACCTATTGCCTATAAATACATACACTATTTGCAAGATAACACACGAAGAGACAAGCCCTGAAAACTTCTAAAACTCAGAACTGCATCACAAACCACCATTGGTGCATATTCTGACCAAGAAATTCAAACTTCCATTTCACTCGTGCGTTTCTTGGCCTTTTGCCTCCAAAAGCTTCCAAACATCATACATGAGCCATCCCTATCCCTGTTATACGACTGTAACACCATCTTCATCTATTTCCAAGTTCAAAAATAGAGCATCACAGTTGGACTTCTCCAGACCATTCCAGCCACTCTCAGCTTAAGCCAGCCATTGCATTAGCTTCCTATAGGCCCAAAGAAGCTAACCTAATCATCAACACTTCCTGAAACAAGCTCAAATCCATTTCACGATTTCCATTTTTGAGGTATTTTTCTTGAACTTCTATCTTCATATTTAGGCATTGTTAGGCTTGCATTTGTGAAGATAAAATATGGACATCATTGCCCTGAAACTATACATGTCCATAGATTTTATTTATTTTGATTGAGCTAGGAGAATTTTGAGTTTGAAATTTCTGAAATAGTTAGGTCAGAATTTGGTACTTTTAGAAATTCTCATTCATCTTTGATTTATAGCTTATGATATTTATATAGTTGAATTCGTGTGACAAATTTGAGCAATTTTCATGTTTACATTTTTGTAAATGGTTGAGAAATGAGCAAGTTACAGATCCTTTGGCTGGAGGTTGAAGATGAAGTGTAATCAGGGCGTGTTTTGTGTTATGTATTTATCCTTTCACACAAGTTAACAGATGTATCACCATCCCAGTGGTTAAAGCGCGCGCCTGTCACCCTTAGGTTCTGGGTTCAATCCCCAGCGTGACCTTTTGCATTTTTTAACTTATTTTTTGACATTTTTGTGCCTTTTTTTGCAGCGCCTGGGCCATTATGCTGGGCCTTCCATTTTTGTTGACTCCTAACCTAAGTTTCACTTTTGCACCCCCTAGCCAATTATTTTCTTTATTTCATTTTCTTTTTTATTTTATTTTATTTTTATTTTATTTTCATTTCATATTTTCTTTTATTATTTTCACCATTATTATTTTTTTATTAATAAAAATCCAAAAATATTTTTATTTATTATTTACACTTATATATTTTATTTTATTTTTCTTATAAAAAACAAAAGGACTAAAAATACTTTCTTAAATAAATTAATTTCCTTTTTGTTAATAAATATTTAGACATAGCTTTAATTATCTATTTTATTAGTTAAGATTAATTTAGAACTTAGGATTATTTTGATTAATTAATTTTCATATTACTTTTATTTAACTTAAAATCTCTTCATAAAAACCCTAAAAAACATTTTTAACTTAATCTCCCTCCTAATTAATTTAGGTTTTATATTTTTTTTATTTTTTCATTAATCATCTTACTTAATTAGGTCAAAACCCTTTCATAAAAAAAAACAAACAAAAATCATATTTCTTTACATTCTTATTCTTGCATTTTTTATCTTTATTTTTGTACATTTGTTCAATTTCAATATGGTTGTAATAGACTAATTAGGTTTAAATTCTTGCAATCCTCATTTAGAAATTGTACACCCCCCCCCCCCCCCCCCCCCCACAAATGTTGTAATAGCGTAGTAACTTTAAATTTCATAATTTATCGCTTTTATATAACATGCTAGTAATTAGGGTTTGTATGGAAAGACTAAAACCAATACATAGAAAACCCTAATTCAAGACCAAAACAAGCATGAAAATGATACACTTGCACACAAGCACCCCTAGGGTTATTCCACTTGGTTGCCTTATACAAAATGGCCATATTACGCATGAAAGGTATCTTAGCAAAAAATACAAGATCATAGTCCCTCGATGATGCTATTTAAGTTGCCTTACAAATGATCTTAGTCCCTCAAAAAGAATGCTAAGATACCATGCAACATTGCTAATCATGGTTATACTATGACCCAGGCCCGTCCCGTTTACATCCAAAGATAGGGTTGCTTACGAAATCAATGGTAAGACAACAATGTCAAAGGAAAAGAAAATGAACAAGAAAGACATTTGAGTAGGTAGATTGCTCCTAATTACTTGCTCCATTTCAAACCAAACATCCTTTCTATTTTCAAAACAAACACTTACACTTACAAACTTGAAAACGTTTTCAAAAGATCAACATCTTTGTATACATTCTTACAAACAAGAATCATTACAAAGATTGCCTAAATAGTGGCCTCTTTACAAAATACTTTCAAAAACCACACAAAGCACAATTTCAAACAAAAGCAAGTGATCTAGCAAGTAACTAAGAGCCCATGGATAACCATGGATGAAAAGGGTGCTAATACCTTCCCTTTTCATAATCTACCCCCCGAACTCAAGAAATAATCTCAAAGGTCTTTCCTATGCCTTTTTACCTTTCCTTTTGGATAAAAGAAAAGTCGGTGGCGACTCTTGCTAATCGCAACATTTGCGATCAAACACAAAACACCCAAGTCAGTTCTCCCACCGTATTACACATATCAATGTCAAACATCATACATTTTACATATATCCAAACATTTAAATATCATACATCATACGCATATATCATACATCAAACAAACAATCTCACTCTCGAATCAATCATCTAAGGGTCCATCAACAAAACACTTCTCCTGCGATTCAAACCATCACCTAAGTCTTCATGTAGTGATGAGTTCCTAATAAATTAGTCCATTACCTAAGTCTCCATGCAGTAATGAATGAAGCTCTCTATGTTTCCTCTAAGCCTCAACGTAGTCGCAAAACTCCGTACATTTCCTCTAAGCCTCAATGTACTTTCCAAAACTCACTACATTGCCTCTAAGCCTCAACGTATTTGCAAAACTTCATACATTTCCTCTAAGCCTCAATGTACTTTCTAAAACCTACTACGTTGCCTCTAAGCCTCAACGTATTCGTAAAAATCCGTACATTGCCTCTAAGCCTCAATGTACTTTCCAAAACTCACTACATTTCCTCTAAGCCTCAACATAGTCGCAAAACTCTACATTTCCTCTAAGCCTCAATGTACTTTCTAAAACTCACTACATTGCCTCTAAGCCTCAATGTAGTCGCAAAACTCGTACATTTCCTCTAAGCCTCAATGTACTTTCCAAAACTCACTACGTTTCCTTTAAGCCTCAACGTAGTCGTAAAACTCTGTACATTTCCTTTAAGCCTCAATGTACTTTCTAAAACTCACTACGTTGCCTCTAAGCCTCAACGTAGTCGCAAAAATCTACATTGCCTCTAAGGCTCAATGTACTTTCCAAAACTCACTACGTTTCCTATAAGCCTCAACGTAGTCGTAAAACTTCGTACATTGCCTCTAAGCCTCAATGTACTTTCCAAAACTCACTACGTTGCCTCTAAACCTCAATGTATTCACAAAAAATTTCGTACATTGCCTCTAAGCCTCAATGTACTTTCCCAAACTCACTATGTTGCCTCTAAGCCTCAACGTATTCAAAAAAACTTCCATACATTGCCTCTAAGCCTCTGCCGTGCCTCAAAATTTTCCCTCTCACTTATCAAGAATTTGCTCACAAGATCTCCTTGGATTCAAGACTGCACTAGGGTTTGATCAGCTCAAGACACCTCCTTAGGCACTAATGACCAAAAATTAGGGTTTGAGTTTGCACAAGGATTTATGAACTATCAATGCTTCACAGGACCATTATGGACCCCCAAGATTACTCATGTCAAGTTTCAAGCCTTGGATCACACTTTTGATCAGTCAATTGAACAGTCGACCTAAAAATCAGCTGTATTGGGGAAAAAGCCAAGCATGGCCAATTTATAGTCAAACCTCATAATTTTTTATCCACATCAACATTTTAAACCCATATGTATCATTTGATCAAGTTTGGACCATAATTCCTCAAGAAGTTTGATCAAATCTCCAAAAGGGCAAAATGGTCAAAATTAGGATTTTGACTGGGAAAGGACAATTTCTGACTTTTGACCTAACAAATGGTCAATTGGTTTAAGGCATGATCTAAAGAGTCCAATTGCATCATTTTTACCTAATGACATGGTTTCAAACATTGCAAGTCCATTGGATTGACACATGAATTTTGTAGTCAACTGATCAAAAGTCAACTGTATACTGAAAAGTTAAACTTTGACTTTTTGGTCAAATTCAAGTGCCAAAGATCACAATTCATCAAATCTTGTCAAAATATGAAACTTACTAATCAATAAATCAAAAATTCAAGATTTCATTTTGAAAAGTCAAAATTTCTAAACTTAGAAAATTTTCTAAGTGTTGAAAATTCATGTTTTTTCATAAATTTGAGCCAAATGTTCACCATGATGCAAGATGATTCAAGAGAAACTTCCAGCATGAAAGTTGTAGATCCCCATGAAATACACAACTTTTCTTAACACAACTTCTTGCAAAAGTGCTTGGATCTCAAGTTATAATTTTGTGAACATAGGGTCATGAAACTAAACACTTAGTGAAATTTTTCCCTAATTTGGCCAGGATTTTGACCTAACTTCATGGCACTTTTTCATATAGTTCCAAGGGGAATATTCAAAAGAAATTCAAATATGGGTCGTAGAGCATATTTCAAGCTTTCTAAAATGTCCAATAACTCCTTGAGAGCATTCTTGAGTAGGGAGAATCGAAGAGATAAAGTTGGTGTTTTGTCACTTGAATTACAAGGCATTTTGTGATGAACAAGAATTCAATTTCAAATCTATGTTGCACAATCTTGTTTTGCAGGCCTCTAAACCTTAATATCTCTCCATAATTAGAATACTACACTTGCTTTTGAGCTATTATCCAAATGTTCCAAGCATTGTCCAAGCCAATTTGCCATTTTAGGAAGAAATTACCATTCCATTCAAGAAAAGTTGCTTTAATCACAAAGTCAACTTGTCTTGAGCTTCTAACTTGTTCTTTCTGCACACACAACCCCTATAAACCAAAATCAAGGTCTCTAAGGCCTGTAGAAGCTCAGGATATGCTTGTACAATACTTGAGATTTGTCATTTCACTTTTCTTTAAAAGCAAGTTATAGAGCCATAACCCTATAACTCAGAAGCCTTGAGTGATTTTGTGCTCTAATCTTTTCCATACATATTAACAAGTCAATTGCAACACAACACACGTTTTCACAAGTCCTAAAACACTCCCAAGCATCTTGCTGCACAGAATTGCCCAAACTTGACAGTTTTGAGCAAAAACTCACCATCTCCATTTCCACTCGTGCGTTTTGAAAACTAATCATCCAAACACATTCCATACATCATATCAAAGTGATCCAGGCCCTCATTTCCTAACTGTAACTCCTCCATCATCATCCACCATTTTCAAAACTAAAGCTTGCAACTTGACTTGAGTAGGGAGTTCCAGCCATCCTTAAAGCAAAGTAGGAGTTGGAACACATTCAGGGAGGTCCAGGAAAGCTATAGAAATCACCAGGCCATCACAAAGGTTGCTCAAACTCCATACACGACTCTAGCTGCAAGAGGTAAATTTGCAAACTTCAATCTCTTCATACAGGCATCATTTGAGTTTGGTTTGTGAAGATAAAATGTAGATACCATTTCCACGAAGCTGTACATACCATGGTTTACATTTATATGGCCTGAGCTTAGAAAATTTTAGGGTTGGAATTTTCTGCAATTTTTAGGTTTTGAATTAGGGCTAGAAAAATTCTCATTCATCTTTGATTGTTAGCCTAAGTTGTTTATATGTTTAGATTCATGGGAAAAAATGCCACAACTTTCATGTTTGAACTTTTCATTTTTGTTGAGAGATGAAGAAGATACAGGTCCTTTGGCTGGAGGTTGAAGATGAAGTCTTCAGAACACATTTTTCCTTACATATTTATTGTTTCATTTGTATTAATGGATGTATAGCCACCCCAGTGGTAAGGCAGCGCGCTGGTAATCAGGAGGTCATGGGTTCAAGCCTCAGCGCGCGCTGCCTTTTTATTTTTTCTCATTTTTTACATTTTTTTGTTCTTTCCAGCGCACGGGCCTTCCTTCTCCTAGGCCTGATTTTTTTGTCTAACATTCCTCCCCCCTGTTTCATATTTGCACCCTGGCTCAATTTAATTTTATTTCTTCATTTTTTTTTGTTTTATTTATTTTCTCAAATATATTTTCTAAATACAAAAAATGATAAAAATGCAAAAAAATGATATTTTATATTTTGACTTATTTCACTTTATTTTTCCATAAATAAAAATATTTTTTATTCTTCATACTTTATTTATTTATTTAAGTAAATCTTATAAACTTAATTAATATTGTATTTATTTTCTTCACACCATTTAAAATATATATTATTTTAATACCAAAAGGAATAAAAATATTTTATAATGCTATAAATACTTTCAAGATAAAAAATGCCAAAAAAATACTTTTCTTAATCTTATTTTCTTTTGATTAATTAATAGAATTAGGGTTTTCACCTAAAATCTTTTCTCAATAATTTCCAAACTTAATAAACTATTTTCTTTATTTTATTAGGTTAAGGTAAAATTACTTTTCATAAAACATCAAACAAAATATCCATTTTCTTCACATTTATCTTCTTGCATATTTAATTCATCTTGTGTATTATTTATTTCAATTCTTGTATAAATTCAATTTGGCTGTAATAGATTAATTAGGGTTTAATTTCTTGCAATCCCCATTTGTAATTTGTACACCCCTCCCACAAATGTTGTAATAGCGTACTAACTTTAAATTTCGCAAATTATCGCTTTTATATAACATGCTAGTAATTAGGGTTTGTATGAAAAGACTAAAATCAATACTTAGCAAAACCCTAATTCAAGACAAAAAACAAGCATGAAAACAACACACTTGCACACAAGCACCCCTAGGGTTATTCCACTTGGTTTCCTTATACAAAATGGCCATATTACGCATGTAAGGTATCTTAGAAAAAACAAGCAAATACAAGATCATAGTCCCTCGATGATGCTATCTAAGTTGCCTTACAAATGATCTTAGTCCCTCCAAAAGAATGCTAAGATACCTTGCAATATTGCTAATCATGGTTATACGATGACCCACACCCGTCCCGTTTACATCCAAAGATAGGATTGCTTACCAAATCAATTGTAAGACAATAATGTCAAAGGAAAATAAAATGAACAAGAAAGACATTTGAGTAGGTAGATTTCTCCTAATTACTTGCTCCATTTCAAAACAAACATCGTTTTTATTTATAAAAAAAAACAACACCTACACATTTCAAAACATCTTACAAACTTGAAAACGTTTTTCAAAAGATCAACATCTTTGTATACATTCTTACGAACGAGAATCATTACAAAGATTGCCTAAATGATGGCCTCTTTACAAAATACTTTCAAAAACCACACCAAGTATATTTTCAAACAAAAACAAGTGATCTAGCAAGTAACTAAGAGCCCATGGAAAACCATGGATGAAAAGGGTGTTAATACCTTCCCTTTTCATAATCTACCCCCCCCCCCCCGAACTCAAGAAACAATCTCAAAGGTCTTTCCTGTGCTTTTTCACCTTTCCTTTTGGATAAAAGAAAAGTCGGTGGTGACTCTTGCTAACCGCAACATTTGCGATCAAACGTGAAACCCTCAAGTCAGTTCTCCCACCGTATCACATAACTGGAGACTCTGCTGGTGAAAATTATAAAAGTGGGGTTACCTTAGGGATAAATCACATTTACTTTCTTGCATTGTTTGACTTGTATTCTTTACATTATGGTTCTTTGTTTGGTTTTGAATCCTCTACCCGGATTTGGGATACATTATAGGTAAGTAGCAATACATTGTGGAAACTGTGCAGGGTATACCAACATGGTCTAAACAATAGCTATGTTAGTGCGAAATATTTGTGAGTACCGGTAGCCTTTGAGTTAATCAAAGAGAATACGAGGCCGCTGAGTGATGTCATGAAGCACTAATGAACTTTTAGAACCTTTACTTGACCAACTTGGCCATTTAGGATGTAGTGAGATGACCGACTTTGGTGCAGTCCAAAGTTGGTAGATACTCGATATTACACTCATTGAGGTTTGGTTTCTTGGGATATTTCGGTCGCCATTAAAGAGGCTTGTGCTGAAACAATGACCAAGGAAACAAACCAGTGATATTGATCTCTTTAGAACCTGGTTACTATTACTAGGGCAGGTTTGAGCCAACTAAACTTCAAGAGGGTACTTACCTATAAAAATCCATACAAGCCTAAACCTAAGGATTTGTTTGCTTTGTTTGTATATGCATACTTGTACATAACATCATGAACATCATATACATTCACTAACCATTTAAAGGATTTTTGGGATTCATCTTTGTTCTTGTTTTGTAGGATATGTATTCACTTTGCAGGAAAACTATTCAAGTCAATCTTGTAAAGGTACCTCCACAACTTAGGGAGCTATCTTCGAGAAATATTTAAAACTTTCCATTCACCGAGAGACATGGTCGCCTACTCAACTTGGTCACCTCCAACTAAGATGAGGACATGTTGAAAGTGCTCTTTCAGTTCTTTGATCCTTTACACCATTGCTTCACATTTCCTGACTATTAGCTTGTGCCTACTTTGGAGGAATTATCCCGACTCTTGAGGATTCCCATTCTCAATCAACTACCTTTCAACGGTATGAAAAGAGACCCAAAGCCATAAGAGATTGCTCAAGCTCTACACTTGCACTCATCTGATGTCATAACTCATTAGGAAACAAGGATTGGTGTCAAAGGTTTCCTAGCAAAGTTCCTGTTTGAGAAAGCCCAAAGTTGTTGGAATTCTTTGGATCTGCAAGCCTTTGAGGAAATTGTGGCTCTCCTCATCTATGGGATGGTGTTGTTTCCAAATTCATACCAACTCATAGATGTGAACACCGTCAAAATCTTCATATCCCGCAACCTGGTGCCTACATTACTAGGGGATATCCTACACTCTTTTCACACTCGCACAATGAGGAAAAGAGGTGTCCTTATATGTTTCACTCCTCTCTTGGACAAATGGTTTATTTCACATCTTCCCCAATTTGTATTAAAGAATGAGCAAGGTTCAAGGTGGTCACAAAGGTTGATGACGCTCAAACATTCAGACATTTATTGGTGCTTCCGATCCATAGAGAATGTTACTATTGTCGACCGTTGTCAAGAACTTCCTAATGTACCTTTACTTGGCATTAGGGGAGGTATCACCTACAACCCCTGCTTAGCCTTAAGACAATTTGGTTACGCCCGAAGGGATGGCCCGCACGAGATGCTAATCCAAGGTTAGGTATTTGACTACGACAACGACAATCAAGGTCTTCGCCGGAGATTTATCCGAGCTTGGAGGATGTTAAACAAGGTAGATAGCAAGACTTTGGGGCATAAAAATTCCATCCCTCTTGGGCCTTACCTCAAATGGGTACGAACTCGTGCTTAGAGTCTTATGATTCCTTACCCCTCCATTCTCTCGGTAATCATTGAGCATGTCATGGAAGGAGATGTTCCATACACTATCCTAAATCCTGACATGCCTACCTCTCTTGAAGACCTACAAAGGGATTGGATACAACTCAAGGGGGAGCGAGATACCTTCGAAGCCCAATTCTATGCAAGCGAGAAGAAGGTTTTTGAACTCACTAGGCTACTTCATGGGGAGCAGACTCTGAATTCCTACATTGCACCAAAGAGGATGCACACTACCTTTTTATCTTAGAGTTTCTTGTATTTGTTTTGACCAAGAACGCATTATTGTGCTCAAGCTTTAATCTATTAATATAACGTGTGTTTCCTTTTTGTCTAAAACAAATTTGAATCTTTAAATACTTGAAATCATTGCATATGCATTTACCATTCATCATAACATAAACAGGTTTCTTGCAACAAGTCTCCTCATCTTTCTACTATTTATTTCGGTAAGATGGATCTCGAGCAAACGGTGAAGGATCTCCAAGCTCATAATGCACAGTTTCAACAGTTGTTCTTAACTCTGGCCAAAGGACAAGAAGAGTTGAAGACTTTGTTGGGTGAGGAAAAGAAAAAGAAGACAAAGAAGGTAACCAGAGTCCTAAACATGGTAAGGAGATTTCATGGGCATACAAGAAGGACCTTAGACTTTTCAACGACATCCAGTGAGAGAGACAATCAAGATGGGAAAGGCAAGGAAACAATTGCCCCGTCAAAATCAGAATTAGAAGAGGAAGAAGAAGACTATTCTGAAGAACAATACCCTCCAGCTGATGACAAGTATAAACATCTTGAGGAGCGGTTGAGCGTAATGGAAATCCAAAAAGTGCCTGGCTTGGACTTTGAAGAATTGGATTTGGTATCGGGGATTGTCATTCCACCAAAATTAAAAGCACCTGTGTTCACCAAATATGACGGAGTTTCATGCCCTAAAATGCATCTCTGGTCCTATGTGAGGAAAATCTAACCCCATACCGCTGACAAAGACTTATGGGTACACTTCTTCCAAAAGAGTCTGTCTGGAACTCAACTTGATTGGTTTTATCAGTTAGAAAGAGCCAACATTCATAACTGGGTAGATCTTGTTGTAGCTTTTTACAAACAATACCAATACAATGCTGATCTTGTGCCTACCCGTACTCAACTCCAGAGTATGGCCATGGGTTCCAATGAAGGTTTCAAGGACTATGCACAAAAATGGAGAGACTTGGCTGGAAGAGTTCAATCTCCCCTATCTGAAAGAGAATTAGTAGACATGTTTTTGGGCACCTTGTCTGGTCCCTTCTTCAATCACCTAATTGGGAGTTCATCGGCAGGTTTTACGGAACTGATATTGACCAGAGAGAGGGTAGAAGTCAGGATAAAAAGTGGAAAGATTCAAAAGGATACATCCTTTGCTGCTATAAGAAAGCCATTTATCAGAAAGAAAGAAGTGGTTGCTGTTTATCCTCATAGAAATCAAGATAGGGCCGAACGCCGTCCAATGGTGGGGGCTGTTATGATTCCTAAACCTGTGCCTGATCAGCAAAGAAACAACCAACCAAGGATGGAAAGACCAGTCCGACAGTTCACCAGAATTTACATGACCCTATCTCAAGTATTGCCACATCTGTTAATATCCAATCTAGTGACCTTGAAATAAGCTCCAAAGAACCCTAACACAACCTCTCCTCACTATCATCCTAATGCCCACTGTGCATACCACTCTGAGAGTCCCGGCCATGACACTAATAACTGTTGGGATCTAAAGAACAAAGTACAAGACATTCTCGAAGCCAAAGAGATCAAATTCGATGCGCCCGAAAAGCCAAATTTCATTTCTGCCCCTATGCCCAAACATGGCCATAATACCAATGCCATTGAAGAAGAAATGTTTGTTACTTCTGTTGATGAACTTATGAACTCACTCCTGACTATTAAAGTGAACTTGTTGAATGCCGGTGTGTTCCCGGGCTATGATGAAGGCTGTCATTTCTGTTTGTCCTCACCAACCAGTTGTCCTTTGTTGAAAGCAGGCGTTCAATGCCTAATAGATAACAAAAAAAATTTGTTTGAAAAAACTTCTGTTCCACCTGTTCCTTTTAAAGATGTTTCTATCATTACCATTTCCGCCAATTCTTCCAGGGTCTCCACCAAAAGACCCGTTAGAATTACATCAGTTCCGAAAGCAACTCCTTTGATAATTACAATGCCTGGACCAGTCCTGTATTCGTCAGACAAAACCATACCATGGAATTATGGAGGGGATGTATACTACCACGGTGTCAAGCAAGATTGGCCAGCTGCCGAAGACTCAAGTTCTGAGAAAGTTAACTCTGATATCAGTAATATTGTGGGGAATAGCAAGACTACCCTAAACGGAAGGATATTCTCTCCAGAAATTGCTCCCCCAAAAGCAGTTTCTAGACCCGTAATCATTCCTGTTGTTTTTGCTCATCCGAAGGCTATTTCCGGTCCTACAATCATCTTAACCAATACTCCAACTGACAAAGCTGTTACAACCCCTGTTATTACTCCTACTGACATTCCTGCTGCCGAGTCAACCGAGACCCAAGGTAAAAGCATTCTGATTGAGCTTGTCCGGATGAAGGCACAATCATTGGCTATCCCTGAGACCTCCCGGAAAGAGATGGAGGAAATTCTGAAGATCATAAAAAGAAGCGACTATGATGTAGTTGAACAATTGGGGAAAACTCCATCTAAAATTTCCATGCTGGCTTTACTACTATGTTTCGAGGCACATGCAAAAGCCTTGGTAAAATTCCTGAAAACTGCCCATGTACCCCAAGAGACAACTGCCGATCAGTTCCAAGACTGCGTAGCCAGCTTGACTGTAGATAATGGTCTAGGTTTTTCGAATGGTGATTTAACGCCAGGAGGAAGGAAGCATAATGAGGCATTGCATGTATCAGTTGAATGTAAGGGCACAACCCTGGCTCATATTTTGGTGGACATTGGCTCATCTCTGAATGTATTGCCTAAAAAAGCTCTTGATAGGCTGGACTGTGAGGGATTGACATTGAAGCCAAGTAACACAGTAGTAAGGGCTTTTGACGGCTCGAAATGGATGGTACATGGGGAAGTAGATATCCCCATAAAGGTTGGAACCCAAACATTTGATTCAACATTTTATGTAATGGATATCCATCCCTCATATTCCTGCTTGCTAGGCCGACCATGGATTCACAATGCTGGCGCTGTCACTTCTACGTTGCACCAAATGCTGAAGTATTCGATTCAAGGGAAGATTATCACCGTTAATGGAGAAGAAGAGTATATGATCAACCATCTCAATTATTTCAGATATGTGGAATTAGATGGTGAATTTATTGAAACTCAATTCCAACACTTTGAAGAGGTCCCGTAAGATGTGGCAGTGACTAAGGTTGTTCCCAAGATCACAAGGCCTCCATTCAGGATGTCATCTTTGAAGGATGCAAAGGTAGTGATAGAAGAAGGAGGATGCACTATCTGGGGACAACTCCCAGATATCCCATACAATTCTGACAAGTTTGGCATAGGTTTCACTTTAGGTGCTCAGAAGGTTGTACGCCGCGCTCGTGCTGGAGGACCACCCCTGAAGATCAGAAACCGTGAAGTCAACGCGGTAGAGGATGATGAAGATGGTTGCAACCTGGAGGATTGGATCTTCCCAACTGTCAGTGGAGGTCTCAGCAATTAGGAGGCTAGAGACTTTGTCCCGATCACTTTTATCCCACATTAATTTGTCTTTACATTTTGTTGGATCTGTAATATTAAAACATTTCAAACTCTTAAAACCTTGTGTCTTACCCGAGGCACAACGGTCCATTTGTAAGGGTTATTATCTCATTTCCATATGACATCAATGAATCATGGAAGTTTTTCATACAAACTTTGTGCTCAAAGATAGTTATACCCTTACACACACTCACACTCACAATGCAGGTCTACATCCATTCGGGATCCCATGGGTAACCGTTCTTCTATGGCTTTATGTGACTCTGAAAATCTAATCTACCAAGCCGAAGACGAAGGTGAGGAAGATTGTGAAGTACCAGGGGAACTTTCCAGATTATTACAACAAGAAGAGAGAACCATTCAACCCCACGAGGAACCAGTGGACACAATCAACCTGGGTACTGAAGAAGACAAAAGAGAGGTCAAGGTGGGTGCCAATCTGGAACCAAGTGTCAAGGAGCGTCTGATTCAGCTGCTACACGAGTATGTTAAGGTCTTTGCCTAGTCGTATAAAGAAATGCCGGGACTTGATGCAGATATTGTGGTACATCGTCTGCCTAAAAAAGAGGATTCTCCACCAGTAAAACAAAAGTTCCGTCGAATGCGACCAGATATGTCAGAGAAGATTAAAGCAGAAGTCATGAAACAATTTAACATTGGATTCTTGGTCGTCACCTCTTATCCGCAATGGGTTGCCAATGTTGTTCCCATGCCCAAGAAATACGACAAGGTATGAATGTGCGTGGACTACAGAGATTTAAATTGGGCGATCCCTAAGGATGATTTCCCACTTCCCAACATTGACATCCTAATTGACAATACGGCCCGACACAAAGTGTTTTCCTTCATGTACGGTTTCTCAGGTTACAACCAAATCAAAATGGTGCCTGAGGACATGGAGAAAACAACATTTGTCACACAGTGGGGCACATTCTGCTACAGGGTGATGCCATTCGGACTGAAGAATGCTGGGGCAACCTATCAGCGTGCCATGGTAGCTCTATTTCACAACATGATACATCACGAAATAGAGGTCTATGTGGACGACATGATAGCTAGATCTCAAACAGAAGAAGAGCATCTTGACCATCTACAAAAACTATTTGAGAAACTAAAGAAGTAAAAGATGAGGTTGAACCCAAATAAATACACATTTGGGGTGAGGTCTGGTAAACTCATAGGATTTATTGTCAGCAATAAGGGCATTGAAGTAGATCCTGCTAAGGTGAAAGCGATACAAGAGATTCCTGCTCCTCGTACTGAAAAAGAAGTCAGAGGATTCTTGGGACGTTTAAACTACATTGCCAAATTCATTTCTCACCTAACATCTACTTGTGAGCCAATCTTCAAACTATTGAAGAAAGATCAAGTAGTCAAATGGAATGATGAATGCCAAACTGCTTTCAACAAGATCAAAGAGTACCTACAAGAGCCTCCTATTTTGATGCCACCAGTCGAGGGAAGACCATTGATTATGTATCTGACTGTTTTAGAGAATTCAATGGGGTGTGTGATGGGGCAGCATGACGAGTCTGGCCGAAAAGAACACGCTATTTATTACCTGAGCAAAAAGTTTACCGACTGTGAAACAAGATATTCGCTGCTTGAGAAAACTTGTTGTGCTCTAGCATGTGCTGCTCGCCGGCTAAGATAGTATATGCTGACCCATACTACCTTGTTGATATCTAAAATGGATCCGATAAAATACATCTTCAAGAAGCCTGCTCTCTCTGGGAGAATAGCAAGATGGAAGATGATCCTGACAGAATATGACATACAGTATACTATCCAGAAAGCTATAAAGGGCAGTGTACTAGCTGATCACCTTGCTCGCCAAGCTGTGGAAGACTACCAATCCATGAAGTTCGAATTCCCAGATGAACACATCATGATGGTAAACAACTGTGAAGAATTCAGGCCATATGACGGACCTGAACAAGGATCCCGATGGACCCTGTTCTTTGATGGGGCATCCAACGCACTTGGAAATGGTATTGGTGTTGTACTCATATCTCCTGAAGGATGTCATACTCCTTTTACGGCAAGACTCTGCTTCAATTGTACAAATAACAAGGCGGAATACGAAGCATGCATATTTGGTCTCAAAGCTGCCATAGACTTGGGGATCAAATTTTTGAATGTATTCGAAGATTCATCTTTGGTTATCAGCCATATCAATGGGGAATGGGACACCAAACACCCTAACCTTATCCCTTACAAAGAACATGTTTTGACATTGCTCCCACATTTTGAGAAGATTACCTTCGAGCATTTCCTGCGAGAAGAAAATCAGCTAGATGACGCACCAGCTACAATGTCATCTATGTTTAAGCTTAAATGGGATAACGAGGCTCCCCAGATCACCATTGAACGAATGGATGAACCAGCACACTGTCACGTGATTAATACTGAAGAAGTAGTGGACCAGCCTTGGTTTCACGAAGTCAAGAGGTATCTCGAGGTTCAATAATATCCTGAAGGAGCTTCAGTAAACCACAAGAAGTTATTAAGGATATTCTCTGCTAAATTCTTCCTTAGTAATGGCATTCTTTACAAACGCAACCATGATTCTGTGTTACTTCGGTGTGTAGACAAGGTTGAAGCTGAAAGGATCATGGTTGAGTTACATGAAGGCACCTTTGGCACCCATTCCAGTGGGCATACGATGGCAAAGAAAATCCTACAGGAAGGCTATTACTGGTCTACCATGGAAGCAAATTGCTATCAACACTCTCGAACCTGCCACAAGTGTCAAATCTATGCTGACAAGGTGCACGTACCTCCGGTTCCTCTGAATGTCTTGACGGCTCCTTGGCCCTTTGCTATGTAGGTAATAGATATGATTGGGGAAATCAAGCCGACAACCTCCAATGGACACCGCTTCATCCTAGTGGCCATTGGCTATTTTATAAAGTGGGTTGAGGCAGCCTCCTTCGCTTCCGTTACCAAGAATGTTGTAGCCCGGTTCATTAAACAAAATCTCATCTGCCGGTATGGTATCCAGGAGAGGATCATCACCGACAATGGTACGAACCTAAACAATATTATGATCACCGCCTTGTGCGAGCAATTCAAGATCCAGCATCACAATTCTTCCCCTTACCGACCAAAGATGAATGGTGTTGTCAAAGCTACAAATAAGAACATTAAAAAGATCATACAGAAAATGACATTCACATACAAAGACTGGCATGAGATGTTACCATTCGCTCTCCACGGGTATCGTACTACAGCTCGCACATCGACCGGGGCAACACCTTATTCTTTGGTATACGGCACGGAAGTTGTCTTGCCTATTGAGGTTCAGATCCCCTCTCTAAGAATCATGAAGGATGCAGGTCTAAATGAAGATGATTGAATCCAGACTCTACTTGACCAACTGAACTTAATTTGTGAGAAAAGACTTACTGCTGTCTGCCATGGTCAAATGTATCAAAAATGGATGATCAATGCTTTCAACAAAAAGGTCAGACCCCAAGTGTATCAAGTTGGGGATCTGGTGATCAAACGTATCATACCACCACAAGGCGATCCCAGGTGCAAATGGACTCCTACATACGAAGGACCATTTGTAATCAAAAACATTTTCTTTGGTGGAGAAATGATCTTGACCACCATGGATGGTGACGACCGGCCGCACCCTGTGAATGCAGACATAGTTAAAAGATACTACTCATAAGAGACCCGCTAGGTTGACACACCTAGGCAAAACAAGGGAATCCCGACGAACCAAAACGGTTCGGGAAAAAATTAGGGATAAAACAAAAAAAAATCTATACACCCGACAAGTTGAAAACCCAAAAGGGCGACTTGGGCAAAAAAGGGTATCCTGGTGGACTGAAAACCCGAAAGGGCGGTCCAGGAAAAAGTTAGGGAATTAAAGTGTATGACTATGTCCCATTGGATCACCTTACGGACAACTTGCAAACTCGACATTCCTGACCAATTCAATCATCTTCGGACAAGGCAACAAATAGACAAGATGCTCAGAGATACAAAGGCTATAGCAGAAAGGGAACCCCATGGGATTATTACACATAGCTATCTTTTCTTTGTATTGAAATTTTCATTTTTTACGACGAAATTCTCTTACTAGAATGTTTGTCTCACTGTACAAAATACTTACTCAAAGTCAATACAAATATCTTCCTTTGAAAGTGAAAAACTATCTGTTTTTATTTACTCTTGTGTTTTGTTTACAAAAACGTCCAATGATTCATTGTTGAACATATGGATTTGAACATAATTACTGTTTACAAATAAACAAACTAAAATACAATTATTGATGGCTTTAAAAGATATGGAAATCTCTCTAAGTTATTTTCCATAAAAATCCCCCGCAGTGTATAATTTAATCCCCAGCGGAACAAAGCTCCCAATTATCAGTCCCCGGTAGAAATCATCCAATTTCCCCAGATTCCCCAAATAGATTTTTCAAGCAGTACATGGCATTTCCCTTACAACAGAGTTTATTTCTCTAAACGGAAATTCATCAACACTTCGACTTCAAGACATGAAGACCTACATACCCTCAGCAACATTCAGGTATTTATTTTCCCCAAACCTAACAAACAGCACAATAGACTAGCTCAGATCCGCATACATGGCATCCGCATATCATAAACATTGATAAAACAAATGCATTATGTGATACGGTGGCCAGAACCAGACTGTTTTAGGAAAATGCTGGTTTGCGTTTGCAAAATGTCGTGGTAAGCAAGAGTCGCCACCGACTTTTATTTTATCCAACTGTAAAGGAAAAAAGCACAGAAAAATTCCTTTTTTTTCTCGAGATTTTGAGTACGGGGGGTATATTATAGAAAGGGAAGGTATTAGAACCCTTTCTATCCGTAGTTTTCTACGGGCTCTTAGGTACTTGCTCATTATTTTCAAAATTTATTATGTGTGTTTGATTTGAAAAAGTTTTTGACTTCGATTTAACCCTTGCTTCTGTCTTCAAGAGTGTTACGAAGTGTTTTTGAAAGCTTTGTTTGAAAAGAGTGTAAGTGTGGTAAAGTTTGTTCGGATTGATCAAGTACTTAATAGCCCATAGAAAAATACTGATAGAAAGGGTGCTAATACCTTCCCTTTCTATAATCTACCCCCATACTCAAAATCTCGAAAAAAAGGAATTTTTCTGTGCTTTTTTCCTTTCCAGTTGGATAAAATAAAAGTCGGTGGCGACTCTTGCTTACCGCGACATTTTGCAAACACAAATGCAAAATGCAAACCAGCATTTTCCTAAAACAGTCTGGTTCTGGCCACCGTATCACAGAACTGGCGACTCTGCTGGGGATAATCTTCTAGTACTGGTGACAGATAAATTCTGCTTGGGGAGAATCACTATTTTTTAGATGCCTTTTGCTCTGTGGGGAGTGAATGTATCTTTAATCGTATTCTCCAGCTAGGTCTATCCCTATACCTGGTGGATAGAGAAACTGTAGGGTTTGGACATTTCTTGTTTGCCCCTGTTCCTGATATTTCGAGTAATCGTCTTTTGTTTCGCATGTAAATATTTATGAGCAGCAATTATTGTCAAATGCATAAATCAAAAATGAACATTGGACGTTCTTGCAAAACAAAACAGAAAAAGAAAAACAATTTGAAATTTCTTTGTGAAAATGGATTGTATTAATTTTGAAGTTGGCCTGTAATATGCATTTTGTACAAGAGGCCGACGTCGTAGTAAGATAACACCGCCGAAAGATAGAATATTTATACAATTTGTGAAAAAGAAAGAAAAACAGCTATGTGAACAATTCCACTGGGTTCCAACTCTGCTATTGCCTTTATGTCTTCGAGCGTCTCATCACTTTACTACTTGGTTGAAGGTAGATCAGATTGATTAGTGTCGTCCGAGCTTGATAGTTGATACTGAAGTCAGGTTGCAAGATGATCCAATGAGACATAGTGTTACGCTTCAATCCCTAATTTTTTCCTGGACCGCCCTTTCGGGTTTTCAGTCCACCGGGATACCCTTTTTTGCCCAAGCCGCCTTTTCAGGTTTTCGACTTGCTGGGTGTACAGTTTTTTCATTTTCATCCCTTATTTTTTCCCGAACCCTTTTCATTCGCCGGGAAGCCCTTATTTTTGCCTAGGCCAGTCAACCTAGCGGGTCTTTGATTATGCGTAGTATTTTTTTACTATGTCTGCATTCACGGGGTGAGGAAGGTCGTCACCATCCATGGTGGTTAGAATCATAGCTCCTCCTGAGAAAATGTTCTTAACCACAAATGGCCCTTCATTTGTAGGGGTCCATTTTTCCCTAGGATCACCTTGCGGCAATATGATGCGTTTGATAACCAGATCCCCAACTCGATACTCTTGTCATCTGACTTTCTTGTTAAATTCCTTGATCATCCGTTTCTGATACGTCTGACCATGACTGATAGCAGTAAGTCTCTTTTCATCGATTAAGTTCAGCTGATCAAGCCGGGTCTAGATCCAGTCGTCCTTGCTCAAACCTGCATCCTTCATAATCTGAAGAGAGGGTATCTGGACCTCAATGGCTAAGACTGCTTCCATACCATACACCAAATAGTAGGGTGTTTCCCCTGTCAAAGTCCGCGCTGAGGTACCGTACCCAAGAAGAGAAAATGGTAACGTCTTGTGTCAGTCTTTGTATGTCACTGTCATCTTCTGCACAATCTTCTTGATATTCTTATTAGCTGCTTCAACAGCTCCATTCATCTTCGACCGGTAAGGAGAAGAGTTGTGATGTTGTATCTTGAATTGCTTGCAGAGCTCGGTGATCATCGTATTATTGAGATTTGTACCATTGTCCGTAATGATCCTCTCTGGTACACCATATCGACAGATCAAATTGTGCCGAATAAACCGTGCCACGACGTTCTTGGTCACTGTAGCAAAGGAAGCTGCTTCAACCCACTTCATGAAATAATCAATCTCCACCAGGATGAAGCGATTCCCGTTAGACGCAGTAGGTATGATCTCACCAATCATGTCGATACCCCACATTGTAAAAGGCCAAGGTGCCGTGAAAATGTTCAGAGGAACTGGAGGTATATGCACCTTATCATCATAGACTTGGCACTTATGACAGGTCCGAGAATGCTGATAACAGTCGGCTTCCATAGTAGACCAATAATATCCTGCCCGTATGATCTTCTTTGCCATGGTATGTCCACTGGAATGAGTTCCGAAAGTACCTTCGTGTAACTCTGCCATAATCCTTTCTGCCTCATTCTTGTCCACACAACGCAGCAAGGTCGAATCATGGTTACGCTTGTAAAGGATGCAATTGCTGATGAAGAACTTCGCTGCGAATCTCCTTAGAAACTTTTTATCATTAATAGATGCACCCTCGGGGTACTCCTGAGCCTCAAGATACCTCTTTACCTCGTGAAACCAGGGTTTATCCGTTACCTCTTCAGTCTCGATGTCACAACAATATGCGGGTTTGTCCAACCTTTCAATAGTAATCTGGGGAGCCTCATTGTCCCACCTGACCTTGAACATAGAAGACATGGTAGCTAGCGTGTCCACTAACTGATTTTCCTCCCTGGGGAAATGTTTAAAGGTTATCTCCTCAAAGTGTGGAAGCAATGTCAATACATACTCTTTGTAAGGAATAAGATTTGGGTGTTTCGTATCCCACTCGCCTTTAATTTGACTGATCACGAGATCGGAATCTCCAAACACACTTAAGAACTTAATCCTCAGGTCAATAGCAGCTCGAAGGCCCATGATGCACGCTTCATACTCCGCAATGTTGTTGGTGCAGTTAAACCATAATTGGGCGGTGAACGGAGTATGACAACCTTCAGGAGATATAATCACGACGCCATTGCCATTACCCAACGCATTTGAAGCTCCGTCAAAATACATAGACCATCGGGATCCCTCCTCAGGTCCTTCATCCAGTCCAGGTTTTTCACAGTCAGTCACCAACATGATGCTCTCATCCGGAAACTCGAAATTCATAGACTGGTAATCATCCACTGCCTGATGCGCCAAATGATCTGCCAACACACTCCCCTTGATTGCCTTTTGGGTTGTGTACTGGATGTCATACTCAGTTAAGATCATCTTCCATCTTGCTATTCTTCTGGACAAGGCAGGCTTTTCGAAGATATACTTGATTGGATCCATCTTTGATATCAATAGGGTAGTGTGAGTCAGCATATACTATCTCAACCGGCGAGCAACCCATGCCAAAGTGCAGCAAGTTTTCTCAAGCAGTGAGTATCGGGTCTCACAGTCGGTAAACTTTTTGCTAAGGTAGTAAATGGCATGCTCTTTTTGGCCAGAATCATCATGCTGCCCCAGCACGCATCCCATCGAATTGTTGAGTACTGTCAAGTATAAGATCAAAGGTCTTCCTTCAACTAGAGGCATCAGGATAGGTGGCTCTTGGATATATTCTTTGCTCCTTTCGAAAGCGGCCTGACATTCATCATTCCATCTTACCACTTGATCTTTCTTCAATAGCTTGAAGATTGGCTCACAAGTAGCAGTCAGGTGTGAAATGAACCGGGAAATGTAGTTCAGACGTCCCAAAAAGCCTCTAACTTCTTTTTCTGTTCGGGGAGCTGGCATCTCTTGTATAGCCTTCACCTTTGCAGGATCCACTTGAATACCTTTATCACTAACAAAGAAACCCAATAGCTTACCAGATCTTACCCCGAAGGTGCACTTGTTCGGGTTTAACCTTAGCTTGTACATCTTCAACCTGTCAAATAGCTTCTGGAGATGGTTAAGGTGTTCCTCTTCAGTTTGGGACCTTGCAATCATGTCGTCAACGTATACCTCGATCTCATGGTGAATCATGTCGTGGAACAAAGCGACCATGGCACGCTGATACGTTTCCCCAGCATTCTTCAATCCGAACGGCATGACTTTGTAGCAAAAGGTACCCCACTGCGTAACGAACGTAGTCTTCTCCATGTCTTCGGGAGCCATCTTAATCTGATTGTTACCAGAAAAACCATCCATAAAGGAGAAAATCTTATACTGCGCGGTGTTGTCGACCAGAACATCGATGTGAGGGAGTGGGAAATCATCCTTAGGGCTCGCCCTATTCAGATCTCTATAGTCCACACACATCCGTACCTTACCATCCTTCTTAGGCACTGGAACCACGTTGGCAACCAACTGCGGGTAAGAAGTAACTGCTAGAAAACCGACATCAAACTGTTTGATGACCTCAACTTTGATTTTCTCAGACATCTCTGGGCGCATACAACGAACTTTCTGCTTCACTGGAGGACAGTCTTATTTGGTTGGCAAGCGGTGAACCACAATATCGGTATCCCACCCAGGCATATCTTCATAAGACCAAGCAAAGATCTCAACATAGTCGCGTAACATCTGAATTAACCGTTGCTTGACACTAGGATCTAGATTTGCACCGATCTTGACCTCTTTCTTGTCTTCTTCCGTACCCAGATTCACTGATTCTACTGGCTCTTCATGGGGATGTATGGCCCTCTCTTCCTGTAGTAACAGCCTAGCAAGTTCCCTAGGAACTTCACAATCATCCTCACCTTCGTCCTCGGCTTGGTTGATTGGATTTTCAAAGTCATAACTAGCAGTAGCAGAGTCGTTACCAATGAGATCCAGAGTGGATGTGGATCTGCATTATGATATGTGAGTGTGTGTAAGACAATAACTGTATAAATAAAGTGCAAGATAGAAAAGAAAAACAAGGAGCGCAAAATTTGTAATGTAAGAAAACGTCCAATGTTTTATTGATGATATATGGAAATGACAAATGTTAAGCCCTCACAAACAAAGCCAAAGTGCCCTGGGCAAGGCACCGGGCCGTAAAGTTTCAAATTGTCTGTTACAACTTTCAAAAACAAAAGTCTATTACTGTGTAATAAAAGAAACAGGCACAAAGTCCTTTTCTGTCCAATTGCTCAATCCACCGTTGATAGTCGGGTAAATCCAGCTATCGAACTCTGACTCTTCTTCATCATCCTCAATTGCATTCACTCTCAGATTACTGATACGCAGGGGAGGTCTTCTAATCTGCGCACGCTGAACAGCCCTTTGAGCTTCTGCAGTAAAACCCAAACCAAACTTGTCAGTTTTGTATGCAAAGTCAGGGAGTTGACCCCAATTTTCACACCCACCTTTTTCAATAACAGCCCTGGCATCCTTGAGGGAAGCCATGTTCATCGGAGGTTCTTCAGCAACAGTTTTAGTTGACGCCAGAGTCTGGGGGACCTCTTCAAAGTTCTGGCACGGGGTTTTGATGAACTCTCCATCCATCTCCACATATAGAAAAGAGTTAAGGTGACTCACCATGTACTCCTCTTCTCCTCATACTGTAACAATCTTCCCCTTCACTAGATATTTCAACAACTGATGGAGCGTAGAAGTCACTGCCCCAGCTTTATGAATCCATGGGCGACCTAGCAAGCAAGAATAAGATGGTCGAATGTCCATTACATAGAACGTAGATGCAAAAGTATGGGAACCAACTTTAAAAGGGACATCCACCTCCCCGTGCACCATCCTTTTGGACCCGTCAAAGGCCCTAACCACAATATTACTCGGCTTCAGAACCAACTCTTCACAGCCCAGCCGGTCTAACGCTTTCTTAGGTAAAACATTTAATGAGGACCCAGTATCCACCAGTACATGGGCCAGAGTAGTGCCCCTGCACTCGATCGAAACATGCAGAGCATCATTGTGATTCCTTCCTTTAGCAGTCAGATCTGCGTCGAAGAAACCCAACCCGTTGTCAGCAGTCAAACTAGCCACACAGTCTTTGAATTGATCAGCAGATGTTTCCTGCGGCACAAGCGCAGTTTTAAGGAAAGCAATTAAAGCCTTTGCATGGGCTTCCGAGCACAACAATAAGGATAACATGTAGATCTTCGACGGGGTCTGCCACAGCTGCTCGACTATGTTGTAGTCGCTTTTCTTGATAATCTTCAGAATTTCCTCTATCTCCTGCCTAGAGGTTTCTACAACAATCTTTTTAGTTTCCTCCGTCCGGGAAGGCTCACCTGTGATCTCTTTGCCCCGAGCGTCAGATGACTCGGCGACAGGGGTGATAATTGGAATATGAACCGAGACAGTAGCTGATGTACTGGCAGATGGAATAGCAACGGGCTTTTGAACAGTCGGAGGGGAAATCTCAGGGGAGAAGAGTCTTCCACTTCGGGTGACCTTGCTAGCCCCGACAATATTGCTGACCTCAGTATCAGCCTCTTCAACCTTCAAGTCTTGTTTGATCCCATGGTAATACACATCGACCCTATAGTGCCACGGGACAGCCTTATCAGAAGTGTATGAGATATGACCAGGAATAGTAATGATCAATGGAACAACTCTTGGAACGGATGTAATCCTAACAGGCTTTCTCGGGGAAGCCTTGGAAGGATTGGAGGAAATGGTTATGATGGAAACATCTTCAACAGGAATGAACGGAATCAAAGTTTTCTCGAACAAGATCTCTTTGTTATCCATCAGGCGTTGAACACCTTATTTCAGTAAATGGCAACCAGCAGGAAGGACTGAACATAGGTGGCAACCTTCGCCACAGCCCGGAAATAAATTGGCCGATAATAGATTCTTCTTCACTGTCATCAACGGGGTAGAAATGTCTTCCACAAAGGTCACAAATGAATCATCGTCCACAACATTTACTCCATGCTTGGGCATAGGAGCAGTCATAACGTTAGGCTTTTCCGGTGCGTCAAACTCAATTTCTTTAGCTTTAATCAAATCTTGCACCTTATTCCTCATGGCCCAGCAGTTGTTTGTATCATGCCCCGGGATATCAGAGTGATAGGCGTAGCGGGCGTTTGGGTTATACAGCGGAGATGTGGTGCTGGGATTCTTCGGGGCTTCCCTCAGAGTTATCAGGTTAGTCTTCAACAATTGCGGTAGAATTTGAGATAAGGTCATACTGAGCCGATTATACTGTCTTTGTGGTCTCTCTACTCTTTGCTGATTGTTGTGTTGTGGGGCAACGGTGGGTCTTGATATTACTACCACATTCACTGCTTGGCGGCGTTCAGGTCGGTTTTGGCTCCTCAAGCTGTAAACTGCAGTAGCTTCTTTTCTGAAAGGCTTCTTTGCTGTACTTGATGAAGCACCTTTCTGTATCTTGCCACTTTTGATACCAGCTTCTACTCTCTCCCCCGTCAAAATCAATTGAGTAAACCCATAGGACGAACTTCTGATCAAATAATTGAAAAATGGACCATACAAAGTCCCAAGAAACATATCCACCAACTCCCTATCAGACAGAGGGAGTTGGACTCTCCCAACCAGATCTCTCCACTTCTGAGCATAGTCCTTAAAGCCTTCGCCTGAAACCATAAACATACCCTAAAGCTGAGTACGTGTGGGAGCAAGGTCCGCATTATACTGGTATTGCTTGTAAAAAGCAGTAGCAAGGTCCTCCCAGTTGCGGACATTAGCTCCTTCCAGTTGATAAAACCATTCAAGCTGAGTCCCTGATAGACTATCTTGAAAGAAATGAACCCACAGGTTCCTATCGGTAGTGTAGGGTTGGATTTTTCTGACGTACGAGCGGAGGTGTAGCTTTGGACAAGATACCCCATCATACTTAGCAAAAACAGGAGCTTTAAACTTGTGAGGGATCACCACCCCAGATGCCAATCCCAGATCTCCAAAGTCCAACCCAGGGATCTTCTAAATCTCCATCACACTCAACCGGTCTTCAAGTTGCTTGTATCTATCCTCAACAGGAGGATACTATTCTTCGTCAAAATTAGTGTCATTATCAGAGACCACAGGACTAGGACCCTTTCTTTCCTCTTGATTCTCTCCTCCTCCCTATGAATGAGACAGATCAGTTTCTTGTCGCAACCTATTCCCAAATTTGTGACCCATATTCAGGAGGACCACCTTCTTCTTCTTCTTCTTCTTCTTCTTCTTTTCTTTTAGGATGAGAGTCTTCAAATCCTGTTGTCCTTTAGCCAAGTTCAGGAACATCTCTTGGAACTGAGCATTCTATGCTTGACGAGCCTTGATGGCTTGATCGGTAGGTATTTCAGAAGACATTCTGTGTTGAAATAAACAGCGAAGAAGATGAGAAACCTGTAATGGTACCTGTGATGAGGTGCATGATAATGGAATGCGTATGAAATGATTTCAAAGACTTTGAGAGATTTAAATTTGTGAACCAAGAAATAAACAAACTTTATTAGATTCAAACTTGTAAAAATGTTTAACAATTCCTTTAAGGCATTACAAAAGAAATAAACTGAAAACAAATCTAAACTAGAAACAAGCAGAAATCAGAAATCCCATGGTCGCTTTCCATTCGTGCTGACGTAGTTATTGATCTTCCTTTCATTCTCAAGTTGCCTCGTGAGCCTCAAGATCTTCCTCTCTTGCTCATGATACTTCTCTCGATAGGTATCCCTTTCTTCCTTTAATTGGATCCAAGATCTCTTCAATTCCCAAAGATCAGTAGGCATATAGGGATGGAGGACTGTATAAGGAACACCTTCTTCATTAGTATGCTCTACAATCACCGGCAAAACAGATTCATAAGGCATCCCTAGCTTTTGAGCACGGTCTCGAACCCACTAGAAATAAGGTTGCATAGGGAGAGAAGTATTTAATCCTAGCTCTTAAGGGTCAGACATGTTCACCATGCCCCAGGCTTGTATAAACCTTCGGCGGTGCTCTTTAACGTCCTCCTTGTAGTCAAAGACAATGTCTATAAGAAGTAGATCATGAGGACCGTCTCTCTGAGCGCGACTAAACTGTCACAAAGCCAAACAAGGACTATAGGTTATTCCCCATCTAATTCCAAGCAACGGAACATTAGGGTATTCCCCATATCGATCAATGATAGCAACTCTTTCCATATCCTTAGAACTCCAAAGAATGTTCGTATGAGCAAGGGACATAGTTTTGTAAGCCCATCCTACACCTTCCTCATTCTTCAACACAGACTTGGGGAGGTGCGAAATAAACCACCTCGCCAGCAACGGCGTGCAACACATGAGGGTCCCCCTTCTTCGCACAGTACGAGTATAGAGAGCATGTAAAATATCACCCATAAGAGTAGGCACTGGATTAAGAGACAAGACGATATTGACCGCATTCAAATCTACGAAGGAATCTGGATTCGGGAAAAGAACCAAACCGTAGATGAGGAGAGCTAAGATGTCTTCGAAAGCTTGAAAATCCAAGTTATCCCAGAACTGTTGAGCTTGATCGATCAGAAACTTAGCCAAGAAACCTTTAACCCCACTCTGTGTCTCCCAATTAGATACTACATCAGCCTTTTTCAAGTGTAAAGCCGAAGCAATGTCCTCTGGCCTAGGAACCTCCTCCAAACCTGTGAAGGGTGTCTGCTCGAGGATAGATATGCCTAATAAATCAGAAAACTCCTCCAAAGTGGGGACTAGCTGATAATCCGGGAAGGTGAAGGAATGATGCAACGGATCAAAGAACTGGAAAAGGACGCTCATCATCTGCTCATCCAACTTTGAAGTGACCAAACTAAGGAGATGACCATGTCTTCTAACAAATGAGGAAGTATCAGGAACTTTTGAGACTAACTCTCTGAGCTGAGCATGGATTTGCACGAAGTTGACTCGAATGGTATTTCTGCGTATGGAAGCCATGATCTGCAAAACAGAACAAAGATAAATCCCCTCGGTCTTTAAAATGGTTAGTCTAATGAAATATGCATGCTATTTCATGATGCATGATGTCATGATAAAACACACAACATGTATAGCAGGTAACAAACATGGTAAAGGCACACAAGTCACACAAGAGCCCTTAAGTCTCAGGCTTGCATGGAGTCTAGGTACTACCCTCTTGAAGTTCAGTTGGTTTCAACCTGTCCTAATAATAGTAACCGGGTTCTAGAGGTTCTCAATATCACTGACCATCCTCCATAGATCATGGTTTCAGCTCACGCAATCTTTTCTTGCGGCCGGAACTATCTCGAGAGTATGGTCTCAATGAGTGTAGTATCGAGTATCAACCAGTTCCTAGCTCTATGTTGAGGCCGGCTATCTCACTATTTCTTATGGCCAAGTTGGTCAATAATAGGTTCTAAGGTCAGTTGATGCTTAACGACCCATATAACAGCCCCGTACTCTCCTTGTTCCTCCACAAGGGATACCGGTACCAACTAATGGGCCACATCAACGTAGCTACTGCTTCAACCGTATCGGTCTACGCCGTACAGTTCCCTCACAGTTTATTCCTACTTACCTAAAAGGTGTCCCCCAGATCCGGGTTAGGATCTATAGTAACTCCGATACAAAGCCCACAAAGATAAAGCAATCAAATTAAACAATACAAGCAATATGATGAACTAATTCTAAGGTATACCCCACTTATTTATCCCTAGCAGAGTCGCCAGTTCTGTGATACGGTGGCCAGAACCGGACTGTTTTAGGAAAATGCTGGTTTTCATTTTGCGTTTGTGTTCGCAAAATGTCGCGGTAAGCAAGAGTCGCCACCAACTTTTATTTTATCCAATTGGAAAGGAAAAAAGCACAGAAAAATTCCTTTTTTTTCGAGATTTTGAGTACAGGGGTATTTTATAGAAAGGGAAGGTATTAGCACCCTTTCTATCCGTAGTTTTCTACGGGCTCTTAGGTACTTGCTCATCATTTTCAAAATTTCTTGTGTGTGTTTGATTTAAAAAAGTTTTTGACTTCGATTTAACCCTTGCCTCTGTCTTCAAGAGTGTTACGAAGTGTTTTTGAAAGCTTTGTTTGAAAAGAGTATAAGTGTGGAAAAGTTTGTTTGGATTGAGCAAGTACTTAGGAACTAATCTACCTACTCGAAAAAGAGAATTGTTCTATGTTTGTTTCCTCTAGACAGCGTTATCCTACTATTAGTGAGTAGGTAGCACCGTCGTTGGAGTTTAAAAGGTCAATTCAAAAGGGACGTGTGATCACCAAAGCAATGTTAGGACGTCTTAGTAATAACCCTAATGTCTTAGATCAATTATTTGAGGCAACAATTCCGAGGTAACTTTTCCGAACGGGACTTTGATCTTTTGTTTAGACAAGAGAGCCACCACTAAATCATCCTATACTTAATGACCGTTTACCGAAGGCAACAGAAGTGAGAGTATACCCTAGGAGCGCGCATGTGTGAGTGATTCAATTTCAAGTTTATTATCTTTGCACATTTAGGGTTAGCTAACCGTTTTAAAGTTTGCATACATTCTTGTCATGCATCCCTAATATTCATATATCTAACAGTTATTTTGCGGAATTTAAAATGCGGAAAATAAGCTACGCTATTACAAGGCTTAAGGTATTTACATAGCCAAAAACAAACCCGTAAAAAAAGCGATAAATGAAAGTAAAAAGGTCTTAATTAATCTATTACAACTTATGAGCAATTACATTAATATGGAAAAATAAGATAATAACGTGCACGATGAAATTAAGAACGATAAGAAATTAGGGTTTTGACCTGTCTAACCTAATCGAAAGAGAAATTGTTTTTGTCGTTTTTTTAAAATTATTTTTAAGAAAAAGAACAAGGTTTTTAAATTAAATACAAAATTAATTAGCAACTGAATTAATAAAAGAAAAAAATAATAATTTTCATGGCCTATTTTTTTGTATTTTTGGTTATAGAAAATAGAATTTAAATTAAGCTAAAACCCTAATTGTTCTAACTTATTTTAATTTATTTTTCAAAAAGAAATTAAAGTTACCTAAAATTAAATAACCTAATTCAATTAATTTTTGTATAAAAAATAAATATCCTAAATCTAATTGGATAAAAATATTTTTTTGTGATTTTTTTGATAAAAAGAATTATTTTTTATGTGAATAAAAATAACTAAATAAATTAAATAAAAGAAATATAAAAGAATTGAGAAAAGAAAGTTGGGCCAGAAAAAGTAATTTGGTGAGGCGTTAAAAGCAAATCTTGGGCCCAAAAAGAATTGATCCATGTTGACTCGCTGGATCCCCTGCCATGCGTTGACTGTGGTTGTTGGTGGTCCTTCAGATGATGGCCTTTAGATCTGGCCATTTGGATATCCAAGGGTTAGATCTTGAGGGCATATGGTGATCCTTAGGCCTTGTATGCGCGCCTGAACATTTATAGAAAAATAATGTGAAATACATGGGGGACCTGGGATTCGAACCCAGATCCTGTAACCTTTTCCAAACGCTCCACTACCAACTGTGCTGCACGTTCCATTTGTATATAGAATAATAATAAATGATAATATGGAATAAAAGGAGTTAGAGGAGGAAATAAAAAAAACGCGCCAGAACTTTAAATGAACCAACAAGATGATGCCACACTGGTCATCCCTGTCCTTGCTCCGTTGGTAAAAGTTGAAAACTTTTACCTACGGAGAACGTCTGTCACTACATCCCTGGCTTGTTTCAAAATCCTCCATGAGCATGATAAATGACATCTAATTCCATGTATCAACTCGTCTTGACATTCTGAGCATCATGATGCCCTTCATGGGGGCTAATTTTGCCTGCACACAAAAACCCTAAAACGAAACCAAGAACCCTAACAATGGAAAATCTTGATACAGTCCCTTAAAACACAATTAAATGTTATAGAGAGCTTGCAAATGTGTTAAGGAGCAAGAATATACTATTAAAACATGATGAATATGCATGAATATCAAGATTTGATTCTGAAAAATATGGCAAACCGTGTATCACTTACATTGAGTTTTTGCACTGGAAAATCCCTGTTCTTGGTTGGTGTAGCTTGCTGGAAATCCCAGGAAACGAATAAGATGGTTAGGGAGCCTTGAAAGTTCTTGGAAGTACAAAATCGAATCACCACTTTTCATTGATTTTTTAAAGTTTTTTCTGCCTTTGTGCGCCTCTCTAGCCGTTTGTTTTAGGTCTGTAATTGTATACTATATACCAAGGACCGAATTAGGTTTACAATTATGCTCTCAATCTTCCTCCATTATAACTTTTGATTTGGATTTGATTCACTTGAAAATATTTCTAAAAATAGGTCAAAACCAATCTTTTTATGCACACAAAGGCCTTTCACGAATTCAATCACTTGCCAGCTGGATATAGGACCTGAAACATGCACAATATCTTGAGGTTTCAATGTTTTGGATTTTTCCATGATTTCTTTTGATTTAAATTGATTTAATTCAAATAAAAATCAAAATAAATAATACAAATAATATAAAGACAAGTGGAAAGAGATAGGTCTCGTGGACCATGCTACCAACTCAGAACAAATGCAAAAAGTTAGGCCCATTTAGCAAAAATTGTAATTTGAGGCATAGTTGACTTTTGACAATTTTGCAAAAAAAGGTCAACTTCACCAATGCATAACTTCCTCAATTTTGACTCTTTAAAGGTGTTCTTGGACTTTTTAGAAAGATTGAGATGTCATCTAAGCAACCCTTTTGGTATCATCTCAATTTCGTACTCCATGTTCATGTATGAAGCTTTGACAAAAAATGTGTTTTTATTGACTTTTCAAAATGACCTATAATGTTCAAATTCATAACTTATTGTGAGTGCATATTTTGAACTTGGGAGATGAATATGGATTGTATAGAATTGCATCCTATTCAAAATGAGCTTTGGATGTGTCATTTCTCATAAAGTATGAAAATGTTATGCTTGGTCAAAGTTGAGTTGACTTTTCCTACAAAACCCTAATTTAGCAACTTTTGGTTCTTGATGAATTATGAGCAATACTTGATGAATCATGATCAACCCTTGATCAAAGGATGAAATATACTTCAAAATTAGGATGTTAACCAAAAATATTGAATTTTGACTGTATGTGGGCCACAGTTGACTTTTGCCCTAGCATAGTCGATTTTCAGGCCTTTAAGCAATTGACTGAGCAAACTTTCTCTGTAGGGCTTGAAACTTGACATGGATGATCTTGAGAACATATTAGGTCAATGGTGAGAATTTGGGACCCCTTGGACTCAAGTATCTTGATGCAACATGAAACCCTAATTTGAGGTAGACTGCCTTAGGAGAGGGTTTGTCTGGTCAACCCTTGGACTTCCTTGAGCAACTTGAGGATCTTTCTTGAAATGTTTTGAGAAATATGGGAGGGCAAATTTTGGGGTACAACACATTATATCATACATTTCATACAACATGACTTTGCATTTTAGCTAACATTTTACCCTTTTCGGGATAAGATTAACAACTACCATTAACAATGTTCAAAGTTTGCAGATACCATACAGATACGCTCCAGACGCGGATGCCATTCTGATACTCATTCAAATTCAACTCTCAGATACAGTTCAGATACGCTCTAGACGCGAATGCCATTCTGATACTCATTCAAATTCAACTCTCAGATACCGTACAGATACACTCCAAACACAGATGCCATTCTGATACTCATTCAGATTCAAGTCTCAGATACAGTTCAGATACGCTCCAAACACGGACGTCATTCTGATACTCATTCAGATTCAACTCTCAGATACAGTTCAGATATGCTCCAAACACGGACGCCATTCTGATACTCATTCAGATTCAACTCTCAAATATAGTTTAGATACGCTCCAAACACGAACGTCATTCTGTTACTCATTTAGATTCAACTCTAAAATATAGTTCAGATACGCTCCATACATGGATTCCATTCTGATACTCATTCAAAATCATCTCCCAGATGTAGTTCAGATACGCTATAGACACGGACGCCATTTTGATACTCATTCTTTCAGCTAACAAATTACAATACAAACAATCACTTTTGGATGGCATCTTTAATCCCATCTCCTGCAGCTTTCTATCACCTCTCCAAATGGCATCTTTAAGCCCATTCTCTCAACCATCACATCATCGAGTGCAAATTTTTGGGCACTCTAGTGTCCAATCATCTTCCACCTTCGAGTCACGAATGGCGAAACTCGCCAATCTAACTCTTCATGCTTAAGAAGATTGAACATGGGCAGCTGTTGTACCCCAAAACTTTCCATCTCACTTATCAATAATTTTCTCACAAGATCTCCTTGGATTTAAGACTGCACTAGGGTTTAATCAGCTCAAGACACCTCCTTAGGCATTGATGACCAAAAATTAGGTTTTGAGTTTGCACAAGTATTTCTGAACTATAAATGCTTCATATGACTTTCATGGACCATTATGGACCCCCAAGATTACTCATGTCAAGTTTCAAGCCTTGGATCACACTTTTGATCAGTTAATTGAACAATCGACCTAAAAATCAGTTGTATTGGGGAAAAAGTCAACCATAGCCAATTTACAGTCAAACCTCATAATTTTTTATCCACATCAATATTTTAAACCCATATGTATCATTTTATCAAGTTTGGACCACAATTCCTCAAGAAGTTTGATCAAATCTCCAAAAGGGCAAAATGGTCAAAATTAAGGTTTTGACTGGGAAAGGGCAATTTCTGATTTTTGACCAAACAAATGGTAAATTGGTTTAAGGCATGATCTCAAGAGTCCAATTGTATCATTTTGACCTAATGACATGGTTTTAAACATTGCAAGTCCATTGGATTGACAGATGAATTTTGCAGTCAACTGATCAAAAGTCAATTGTATACTGAAAAGTCAAACTTTGACTTTTTGGTCAAATTCAAGTGCCAAAGATCACAATTCATCAAAACATGTCAAAATATGAAACTTATTCATCAATAAAATAAAAAGTCAAGATTTCATTTTGAAAAGTCAAAATTTCTAAACTTAGAAAATTTTCTAAGTGTTGAAAATTCATGTTTTTTCATAACTTTGAGCCAAATTTTCACCATGATGCAAGATGATTCAAGAGAAACTTCCAACATCGGAGTTGTAGATCTCCATGAAATCTACAACTTTGATTCACACAAATTCTTCCAAAAGCGCTTGGATCTCAAGTTATAATTTTGTGAACATAGGGTCATGAAACTAAATACTTAGTGAAATTTTGCCCTAATTTTGCCAGGATTTTGACCTAACTTCATGGTACTTTTTCATATAGTTCCAAGGGTAATCTTCAAAAGAAATTCAAATATGGGTTGTAGAGCACATTGTAAGCTTTCCAAAATGTCCAAGAACTCCTTGAGATCATTCTTGAGTATGGAGAATCGAAGAGATGAAGTTGGTGTTTTGTCACTTGAATTAGAAGGCATTTTGTGATGAACAAGAATTCAATTTCAAATCTATGCTGCATAATCTTGTTTTTCAGGCCTCTAAACCTCAAGATCTCTCCATAATCATAATATTACACTTGCTTTTGAGCTATTATCCAAGTGTTCCATGCATTGTCCAAGCCAATTTGCCATTTTAGGAAGAAAGTTACCATTCCATTCTTGAAAAGTTGCTTTAATCACAAAGTCAACTTGTCTTGAGCTTCTAACTTGTTCTTTCTGCACACACAACTCCTATAAACCAAAAGCAAGGCCTCTAAGGCCTGAAGAAGCTCAGGACATGCTTGTATAATACTTGAGATTTGTCATTTCACTTTTCTTCAAAAGCATGTTATATAGCCATAACCCTATATATCAGAAGCCTTGAGTGATTTTGTGCTCTAATCTTTTCCATACATATTAAAAAGTCAATTACAACACAACACACGTTTTCACAAGTACTAAAACACTCCCAAGCATCTTGCTGCACAGAACTGCCCAAACTTGACAGTTTTGAGCAAAAACTCACCATATCCATTTCCACTCGTGAGTTTTGAAAAATAATCATCCAAACACCTTCCATACATCATATCAAAGTGATCCAGGCCCTTATTTCCTAACTGTAATTCCTCCATCATCATCCACCATTTTCAAAACTGAAGCTTGCAACTTGACTTGAGTAGGGAGTTCCAGCCATCCTCAAAGAAAAGTAGGAGTTGGAACACATTCAGGGAGGTCCAGGCAAGCTATAGAAATCATCAGGCAATCACAAAGGTTGCTCACACTCCATACACGACTCCAACAACAAGAGGTAAGTTTTCAAACTTCTATCTCTTCATACAGGCATCATTTGAGTTTGGTTTGTGAAGATAAAATGTAGATACCATTGCCACGAAGTTGTACATATCCATGGTTTACATTTATATGGCCTGAGCTTAGAAAATTTTAGGGTTGAAATTTTCTGTAATTTTTAGGTTTTGAATTAGGGATAGAAAAATTCTCATTCATCTTTGATTGTTAGCTTAAGTTGTTTATATGTTTAGATTCGTGGGAAAAAATGCCACAACTTTCATGTTTGAACTTTTCATTTTTGTTGAGAGATGAAGAAGATACAGGTCCTTTGGCTGGAGGTTGAAGATGAAGTCTTCAGAACACGTTTTTCCTTAAATATTTATTGTTTCATTTGTATTAATGGATGTATAGCCACCCCAGTGGTAAGGCAGCGCGCTGGTAATCAGGAGGTCATGGGTTCAAGCCTCAGTGCGCGCTGCCTTTTGCTTTTTTCTCATTTTTTACATTTTTTTGTTCTTTCCAGCGCATGGGCCTTCCTCCTCCTGGGCCTGATTTTTTTCTAACATTCCTCCCCCCTGTTTCATATTTGCACCGTGGCCCAATTTAATTTTATTTCTTCATTTTTTTTGTTTTATTTATTTTCTCAAATATATTTTCTAAATACAAAAAATGATAAAAATGCAAAAAAAATGATATTTTATATTTTGACTTATTTCACTTTATTTTTCCATAAATAAAAATATTTTTTATTCTTCATACTTTATTTATTTATTTAAGTAAATCTTATAAACTTAATTAATTATGTATTTATTTTCTTCACACCATTTAAAATATATATTATTTTAATACCAAAAGGACTAAAAATATTTTATAATGCTATAAATATTTTCAAGATAAAAAATGCCAAAAAAAAATACTTTTCTTAATCTTATTTTCTTTTGATTAATTAATAGAATTAAGGTTTTCACCTAAACTCTTTTCTCAATAATTTCCATACTTAATAAACTAATCTCTTTATTTTATTAGGTTAAGGTGAAATTCCTTTTCATAAAACATCAAACAAAATATCCATTTTCTTCACATTTATCTTCTTGCATATTTAATTCATCTTGTGTATTATTTATTTCAATTCTTGTATAAATTAAATTTGGCTGTAATAGATTAATTAGGGTTTAATTTCTTGAAATCCCCATTTGTAATTTGTACACCCCTCCCACAAATGTTGTAATAGCGTAGTAACTTTAAATTTCGCAATTTATCACTTTTATATAACATGTTAGTAATTAGGGTTTGTATGGAAAGACTAAAATCAATACTTAGCAAAACCATAATTCAAGACAAAAAACAAGCATGAAAACAACACACTTGCACATAAGCACCCCTAGGGTTATTCCATTGGTTGCCTTATACAAAATGACCATATTACGCATGTAAGGTATCTTAGCAAAAATAAGCAAGTACAAGATCATAGTCCGTCGATGATGCTATCTAAGTTTCCTTACAAATGATCTTAGTCCCTAAAAAATAATGCTAAGATACCTTGCAATATTTCTAATCATGGTTATACGATGACCCACGTCCGTCCCGTTTACATCCAAAGATAGGGTTGCTTACCAAATCATTGGTAAGACAACAATGTCAAAGGAAAAGAAAATAAACAAGAAATACATTTGAGTATGTATATTTCTCCTAATTACTTGCTCCATTTCAAAACAAACATCCTTGCTATTTAAAAAAAAAACAACACCTACACATTTCAAAACATCTTACAAACTTGAAAACATTTTTCAAAAGATCAACATCTTTGTATACATTCTTACGAACGAGAATCATTACAAAGATTGCCTAAATGATGGCCTCTTTACAAAATACTTTCAAAAACCACACCAAGCATATTTTCAAACAAAAGCAAGTGATCTAGAAAGTAACTAAGAGCCCATGGAAAACCAAGGATGAAAAGGATTCTAATACCTTCCCTTTTCATAATCTACCCCCCGAACTCAAGAAACAATCTCAAAGGTCTTTCCTGTGCTTTTCCACCTTTTCTTTTAGATAAAAGAAAAGTCGGTGGCGACTTTTGATAACCGCAACATTTGCGATCAAACGCAAAATGCTCAATTCAGTTCTCCCACTGTATCACAGCCTCAATGTACTTTCCCAAACTCACACGTTGCCTCTAAGCCTCAACGTATTCACAAAAAACTCCGTGCATTGCCTATAAGCCTCAATGTACTCTCTCAGCTTGCTATGTTTCCTCTAAGCCTCAACGTATTCGTAAATCTCGATCATCGCCTCAGACTTCATGTAGTGATGCTCAAAAAAATATATAATCTAGCTTATCGCCTAAGACGTCACACAATGATTCGCGAATATAACCCATGGCCTCAGTCTCCACGCATCCATGCATCACCAATTATTATTTCATTCGTCCATCCAAAATGGATGAATAAGCTAAAGCAAAACCAAGACATACAAGATTGCGCTTTTAAGATCAAAAACTATTTGCCTCATCTTCAAACCCTGGTAAGCGATACGTCATCAGCTTTGCCTACTTCCTTGACACTCGTAAGGGTATGATATATCAGTGTAACCTTATGTTTGTCGGACAAATTTTGGGGTATTCCAAGTATTCAATAAACTCCCAACCAGAATGCGCCAGACCCACGTTTCTCACGCTATTCGATTGGAAGATAATTGAATAGGGGCAGCTGTCATACCCCAAATTTTCCCAACCTCGACAATTATATTTTCAAAATTTAAAATAGAAGAAATATTCAATTAAAGATGGTATGACAGTATCTGATGGCCTATCTTTATCCAAGATCAGGGGGTATATTTTAATTCAGGGGAATCGGGCTTTCTAAATCAGAAAGACTCATGTCCCCATAATCCCGTTCGCAAAGCATGTTGGCCTATGGCCCATGAGATTCGAAAATGGAAAACTATTTTGATAATAAATTATTGAGTTTTAATTGTATAGATAAGTTCATTTAAGAATTATTTTTGTTAAGTAAAAGGGGAGGTGGAAATCCAATTTGGTTTGATTCATTTCTGTTTTGGGGAGTAGATTTATCGATTTGCAAGCCCATTAAAGTCAGCCCATTAGTCCTTTTGGTTATTTGTTGTTTCATCTTAAAGAAAAAATATTAGTTTTACTGATTTTTATAAACTATTTGTTATTAAAAGGGGGTTTACGGTCTTAAAATAGAGGAGGTGTAATTAAAAACTATAAACCCACTGAGTTTTTGGCCCAAGGACGGTCATTACTATGTTTTTTTTTTAAAAAGTATTGTTATTAAAAAGAGAGAAAAACTGTTAAGTTTAGTAAAATAAAGGATATGTATTGTTTAAAGAAAAAACATGACATTAAGCTAGTGCATTTTATAGTAATGTTTTATTTATTATTAAAAGATATTATATTAAATATTGTTTATTTATTAAAGATTTTTGTTTTGGAAAAAACGGTTTGTTGGATCAATTTTTTAGGGAGTTAAGGCCCAGTAGTGATGTTTACAATAACACAAAAAAAGAGAGACAAGTGTGGGGATGAGTAATGAATGCAGGCCCAAAAGGAAATAACAATGCTGACCAAACAAAAAACAGAGAAACATGTACTGTTTCGATCACACCTAAAATCACGTTGGTCTTCTCGTTTAAACAATTACTATAGAGATTAATATTCAATCAAAATCCAAAACTAAAACTAAATCAAATCCAGAAAAACTAAACTGAAACAAAATCAATTTTTTTTCTAGAGGCAATAGAATCTCGTTTTACAGTCCAAGCCAATTTTTTTTCTGTTACGAATCTAAAAAATCATACAAATCTGAATCGTATTACAAGCTAAAACAAATCTTTGTTAACATAAAATCGATATTACAATCAAATCCGGAATTTACAGTGAAACCAAATCATATAAACCGAATCAATTACAAATCGCAAATAATTTTTTAGTCCCTAATTCTAAGGCCACAATTCGTAAAACCCTAAAAATTAAAAGCCTATAAATAAGAAGAACAAATGAAGGAGAAAAAGAGGGAAGACAATATAAAGGAAGGGGGTTGATTACTGTGAAGAAAAAAATCCTTGGGAAATCGCAAAGACGAACGAAGAGCACGAAGAGCAAGTCGGGTTGTCGTCAAAAATCTGAAGGGAGGACGATTAGGGTTTCAAAATTTGAAACCCTAATCGTCGTTGATCGGCCGCCGCTACACCATTCACCCTCACCATCGCAAAGCCGAAATCTGCGAAAAAGAATAAAAAGGGGATTAGCATCAGATTAGACGACGGCTTAAAGTCAGAAAGCAAGAACCGAGGGGTAACAGACTCAACTTTTCTTATTTTTGTTTGTGATTTTGTTGGGTGGTCGTAATTAGGTTTAGGGGGTTACTCCGCTGCAGTGGGGTTGGGATTAGGGTTAGAGAAAGGGTAACACTGGTTTGGGAGAGAGAAAGAAGAAGAAGTTGTAAAAATGAAAATGAAATTAAAAAATGTAATAGGAAAGCTTATATGTTGCTATCATTATGTACTCGCGTGCTTACTGTAATTAACATGCGCCTTCGCATCCCATCCGTTAGATCATCAGTGGACGACTGTGAGGCCAAGTCCACTGTAACACCCGTGTATCCTCGCACACCTAATCTATTAGGCCCTCTGCTAACTGCGCTTGTACCTAGCCCAATTCAGTTTCATACCCCCCCCCCCCTTTAGTCATTTTACTAAATCAATAGACAATTTGCACCCCCAGGTCAAATGGGCCTGAATTCAATATCTGAATTCAGGCCCTAACTTTCTACACCCCATGTATTTTACTGCTCAACATGAAACGCACCCCCTCCTGAATTAATTAATTAAATTTGTTTTTTATTATATTTTCTTATTCCATTGTTTTCTCCTTTTATTATTATTATTATATAATAATTATTATTATTAATATAAATTTTTGTTTTCATAAATATTATTATTATTTTTATTATTATCACGTAAATATTATTTTTTATTCAAAACTCATGCACATATTCTTTACTATTGTATTAAAACATTTTTATCATGCATTAATTAAGAATATTTTTCAATTAATATTATAAAAATATTCAACAAATCTCAAACTATTTTTCGCAATAAATTAATCTAAACAAACATTTTTGCTAAAGGGTTTCAAATATATTTTGACTAATCGTGCATTTAGTCCAAAATTCCGCAATTTCTACACCCGGTCAAAATGCGAGGCGATTCAAAATACTTTTGCAACCCCTAAAAAACACAAACCCATACAAACTACGAATTGGGACTCTGATTCCTCATAAGAGGATACGTAGGCATACGATTCAAATCGTGGTGAGTTCTCCTATAAAAAATTAAAACTCTTTCCCCTATTGAAAACATAAAATCCTGTTTTACCCGAACCTAAACCTAAACCTAATATCCTTGAGAATAAGGTAGATGAAAGGTGCCTAACACCTTTCTTTCGTCTAGAAAGAAGTCTAAAACCTAGAATCTATGTCTGTGAATTAGGGTTTTCTGTTAGATTCCCTTCCCTAGGATAAAAACTAATAGTGGCGACTCTGATTTAAAAACCAGTTGCTACACAATCTTCGTTCCATTTTATTACCTGGTCTTTCTTTAACAACTTGATGATCGACTCACAAGTAGCAGCCAAATGAGAAATGAATCGGGAAATATAATTCAGTCGTCCCAAGAAACCTCTGACTTCCTTCTCAGTACGAGGACTGGGCATTTCTTGAATAGCTTTGACTTTGGTAAGATCAACTTCAATACCTTTGCCGCTGACGAAGAAACCCAGAAGTTTACCAGATCTCACCCTAAAGGTGCATTTGTTCGGATTCAATCTCAGCTTTTACTTTTTCAGTCTCTCAAACAACTTGTGTAGGTGGTCGAGGTGCTCTTTTTCAGTTGGAGATCTGGCTATCATTTTATCAACATAGACCTTTATCTCGTGATGAATCATGTCAAGGAACAAAGCTACCATAGCACGCTGATATGTTGCGCCAGCGTTCTTCAACCCAAAAGGCATAACCTTGTATAAGAATATGCCCCACTGTGTAACAAAAGTAGTATTTTCCATGTCTTCAGGTGCCATGTTGATCTGATTATACCCTGAGAAACCATCCATGAAGGAGAACACCTTGTGCTGAACGGTGTTATCGACCAAAACATCAATATGTGGAAGCGTGAAGTCATCTTTAGGGCTCTCCTTGTTCAGATCCTTGTAATTTACACACATATGTACCTTACTGTCTTTCTTCGGTACCAGAACCACATTCACAACCCATTGAGGATAGGATTTCACTTCTAAGAACCCTGCGTTGAATTGTTTCATAACCTCAGCCTTGACCTTCTCAGACATCTTGGGACCCATACGATGAACCTTCTGCTTTATCAGAAAATAACCCTCCTTCATTAGTAGGTGATGAATCACAATATCGATATCAAGCTCTATCATGTCTTTGTATGACCAAGCAAAGATCTCAACATATTCATGCAACATATGTATTAACCCGTTCTTGACACTGCCCTATAAGTTAACGCCTATCTTGACTTCTTTTCTGTCTATTTCGAAACCCAAGTTTACCACTTCAACTAGCTCTTCATGCGGTTGTATAGCCTTTTCTTCTTGTATTAACAGTCTGGCTAGTTCTCCAGGTATTTCATAATCTTGCTCACCTTCATGCTCGGCTTGGTAGATCGGATTTTCAAAGTCATAAGTGGCAATAGCAGAATCGTTATCAACGGGATCTGGAGTGGATATGGATCTGCAATGTATTGTGTGGATGTGTGTAAGAACACATAGATTGAAAGTGATGAAAATAAAAGAAAGACAAATAGCGCAAAATTTGAATGTAAAACGTCCAATGCTTTATTAAATGAAAATATGTTTATGAAATGACAACCCTTAACAAATTCACCATTGTGCCCTGGGTAAGGCACAAGGCTTAAAGTCATTGTTCAAATATTACAAAGCCAAAACTTGAAAGCGATAAAAACAGGAATGTAAGATATTACTCCTGACTAAAGGAGATAAAGATAACATCTTCCATCTTCCAATTGCTAAGCCCTTTTCCAATGGTAGGAAAGATCCAGATGTCAAGGTCGTAATCACTATCAGCATCTTCTATTATATTGATTCTATTATTGCTGATGCGGAATGGTGGCCTTCCAGCACAAGCGCAGCGAACAACCCTCTGACCTTCTGCAGTGAAACCCAAACTAAACTTGTCAGATTTATAGGGGATTTCAGGAAGCTGACCCCAAATAGTACAACCACCTTCTTCTACAACAGCTTTAGTATCTTTCAAAGAAGCCATTCTGGGTGGAACCCTGGTAACTTTGGGAATGGAAGAGACATCTTTAGTAGCGGATAGAGGGATAACTTCAAAAGTATGACAAGGAGTCTCGATGAATTCGCCGTCCATCTCTACATACCAGAATGAGTTCAAGTGGCTAACCATATACTATTTTTCACCTCAGACAGTAACAATCTTTCCATTCACATGATATTTTAATTTCTGATGTAGGGTAGAGGTAACAACGCTTGCCCCATGGATCTAAAGGCGTCCCAGTAAGCAATAGTAAGTTGTTCGAATATCCATTACATAGAAGGTAGATTCAAAGATCTGTGAACCCACTTTGATCAGAAGATCCACTTCCCCGTGTACCATACTTTTTGACCCATCAAAGGCTTGAACTACAATATCATTGGGTTTCAATATGACCCTTTCGTAATCAAGTATGTCAAGAGCGCCTTTTGGTAGAACATTCAATGAAGAGTTAGTATCAACCAATACATGAGCCAAAGTAGTTCCCTTGCATTCAATGGAGATATACATGGCCTTATTGTGGTTTCTTCCTTCAGGAGTCAGACCAGCATCAGAGAAACCTAATCCATTGTCGATCGTTAAGCTAGCAACATAACTTCTAAATTGATCGGCATAAATTTCTTGTGGTACGTGAGAAGTCTTCAAGAATTTTACCAAATCTCATGCATGAGCTTCAAACACAGTAGCAGGGATAACATGGAGATTTTGGATGGGGTCTGCCCCAACTGTTCAACAATTTTATAATCACTCTTGCGGATAATCTTCAATACCTCTTCCAGCTCTTGTCTAGAGGTGTCTTCAAATATAACTTCTTTAGGTGCCTCCGTCTGGGCAGGCTCTGTTATTTTCTCTTTACCCCGAGCCTAAGTAGTTGACTCAGTGGTTATAACTCTAACAAGTGTAGCAATAGTCTTCGGAGAGATTTCCGGAGAGAAAACCCTTCCACTTCTAGTAACCTTACTGGTTCCAATAATATTTTTAATGTCGGGATCAACAACTTTAGTAACTTTATCTTCAACAGTCGGTAGTTCTTGTTTGACGCCATGGTAGTAGACATCGGATCCATAGCTCCAAGGAATAGCTTTATCCGAAGAATATGGGATAGGTCCAGGTCTAGTAAAGATCAAAGGAGCAACTTTCAGATTAGCAGTAATCCTTACAGGACCTTTGGAGGTGATCCTGACAAGAGGGCCAGAAATTATGGACAAGTCTTGACACAGATTCTCAGCAGACGGAACATTCTCAATTAGAATTATATGATTGTCCATTAGGCATTGAATGCCTTCCTTTAGTAATTTGCAACCATCAGGTTAGGCTGCACATCAGTAACATTTTCAATACAGCCCAGAAATAAACTGGCATGCATCATATTCTTCTTGATTATTGGTAGAGGAGTAATTAATTCACTTACAATATCCACATAAAGAACATCATCAATTGCACTTAAGCCTTTGTAATGCTTCGACATAGGCGCAGTAATTACATTCGGGGTCTTTGGAGGATCAAACTCAATTTCCTTGTTGTCAATCATGTCCTGAATTTTGTTTTTAAGGGTCCAACAGTTGTTGGTGTCGTGCCCTGGACTGTTAGAATGGTAGGAGCATTTCGTGTTCAGATTGTACTTAAGAGAGAAAGTGGTGGGTTTATGAGCAGGATCCCTTATCTTAATCAACTCCGCTTTTAGTAAATGTTGTAACGCCTGAGACAATGGCATGTTAATCTTGGTAAACTACCTTCCTGGAGCATCTGACCTACACTTATTTCCCTGTTGTTGTTGTTGAACAGGTGCAAGGTTAGAAATCAATATCGCTCCCACAGATTAATTGCGGTTATTTTTACCACGACCCTTTTGGACATAAACAACATTGGTCTCCTTCTTACCACTGAATGTCTTGCTCACAGCATTTGAAGATGCAACCACTTGAATTTTTCCGCTCTTAATACCTTTTTCGACATGTTCTCCAGTTAGAATCAGCTCAGTAAAACCACATGAAGAACTTCCAATCAGATGATTAAAGAATGGACCTGTTAGGGTGCCCATGAACATATTAACTAGCTCCCGATCCGACAAGGGAGGTTTCACCCTTCCAGCTAAGTCTCTCCACTTATGGGCATATTCTTTGAACCCTTTAGTCGAACCTATAGTCATGTTTTGTAATTGCACGCGAGTTGGTGCAAGGTCAACATTGTATTGATACTGTTTGTAAAAAGCAACAGCCAAGTCTTGCCAAGTGCGGATGTTGGTTCCCTCCAGCTGATATAACAACTCGAGTTGAGTACTAGATAAACTTTCCTGAAAGAAGTGAATCCATAACTTTCTATCAGCAGTATGGGGTTGGATCTTCCGAACATAAGATCACACATGAAGTTTCAGATAAGACACACCATCATATTTAGCAACAATGGGGGCCTTGGACTTGTGAGGGATAACTACCCCCAAAATAAGACCCAACTCTTCAAAATCTAATCCAGGCTCTTTCAGGATTTCCATGGCCTTGAGGCGATCTTCCAACTATTATTATCTGTCATCAGCAGGAGGATATTGTTCATCAGAATAGTCTTCGTCCTCATGTATCTTACCAGAACCAAGGTTGCTTCCACCTTCATCCCTGACACTTCTACCATCCTTCTCTTGGTTGTCCTCTTCATCAGAGGTGATATCAGCAGTTTGAATTGGTTTAGCAGGACCTTTGAATCTTCTCCCCATGTTAAGGATAGTAATTGGCTTCCGAGTCTTCTTCTTTTTGGTCGTGAACACCATCATGTCTTTGTCCTTGAGCTAGGTCCAGGAGGGTATCCTAGAATTGGGCATTCTGAGCTTGAAGTTCCTTGATAGTTTGTTCAAGAGCCATCTTTTACTGAAATAAACAGCAAGAAGATGAGAAAACCTGTCTAGAAAGTACCTGTTATATAATGATGCATGATATGTAGATGCAATGTTTTTAAGGATTGTTGCGGGATTTAAATTTGTTTAAACAAAAGGAAACAAAAGAAATTTTAGTAAAAAGCTCAAATTATAATTGTTTTTTAATAAAAAGAGTTACAAAATAGCAAAATACGAATTCAAGTCTCCCATGGACGCTTCCTCTCTGTGTTGCTGACATATGCATTAAGGCTTTGTTCTTCGTGAAGTCATTTTGTCAGCTCCAGTAATTTCTTCTCACTAGCGTAGAATTGAGCTTTGAATGTATCTCTTTCTTCCTTGATCTGAATCCAAGACTTTTGTAGTTCTTCGAAGTCAGTAGGAATATCGGGATGAAGAATGGTATGAGGAACACCCCTCTTCAACAACATGCTCTACGATCACTGGTAGGATAGCAGGATATGGCATTTTGAGAGTTTGAGCACAAGACTAAACCCATTTGAGGTAAGGCTCTAGAGGAATAGAATTCTTATGTCCCAAAGTCTTGACATCAATCTTGTTGGTCGTGCCCCAAGCACGTATAAACCTTTGATGGTAGTTTTGAGGATCATTCTCATAGTCGAATACAATACCCTAGATAAGCATATCATGAGGGTTGTCCCTTTGAGCATAACCAAATTGATGCAGAGCTAGAGAAGGATTGTAAGCGATGCCCCCTATTATACCTAGAAGTGGTACATTAGGGAATTCCCCACAATGATCAATAATAGTGATATCTTCCTGAGATCAAGAACACCAATAGATATATGCATGAGTGAGTGACATCAACCTTTGAGACCACCTCAAACCTTGTTAGTTCTTTATCATTGCTCGGGGCAGGTGCAAAATAAACCACCTGGATAGTAGAGGTATGCAACACATAAGAATTCCTCGACTCTTCATAGTACGAGTATGGAGGGAATGCAAGACATCTCCAAGCAAAGTAGGTACCAGATTATGAGTAAGAAATATTTTGATGGCATTCACATCTATGAATTGGTACGGATTAGGGAATAGTACCAACCCATAGATCAACAAAGCCAACTTGTCCTCAAAAGCACGAAGGTTCGTGGCACCTAGAAATCACTGAGCCTTCTTTATCAGAAATTTAGGAGAGAAACCCTTGACTCAATTCCTTGTTTCCCAATTAGATACAATATCCGATCGTTTCAGATGTAGGGCTACTGAAACGTCTTCAGGTTTCGGAACTTACTCTAAACTAGTGAAAGGTATCTGATCAAGAATAGGAACTTCGAGCAACTTAGAGAATTCTTCCATCGTGGGTACCAATTAATAACCCGGGAAAGTAAAATAGTGATGCTTCATATTAAAGAACTGGAAAAGAACACTCATCATGTCTTCCTGAAAGCCAGTAGTAACCAAACTGAGTAGGTGACCATGTCTCTTGGTGAACTGAGAATTGTTAGGAACCCTTGAGACTAATTCCTAGAGCTTGGAAGTTATTCTTACGAAGTTGATCCGGATAGTATTCCTACGACTGGAGGCCATGACCCTGCAACATAGAACAAAGATAAATCCCATATATCCTTGAAATGGTTAGTCATGATATGATGTTATGATGTTATGATGTCATGTTCAAGTAGATAATCAAACATAAGTGTAATACATTGGGAGAACTGACTTGTTTTTGTGTTTCATCGCAAATGTTGCGGATAGCAAGAGTCACCACCGACTTTTCTTTTATCCAGTACTTAGGAAAGGTGAAAAGAACAGGAAAGACCTTTTAAGATTTTGAGTTTGGGGGGTAAGTTATGAAAAGGGAAGGTGTTAGCACCCTTTTCATCTGTAGTTATCTACGGGATCTTAATTGCTTAGCTCACTTTAATTTGCTTTATGTATGCTTTGAGAAGGTTTTGAAAATGCCAATGTAAGGCAGTCTGCTTTATAATAACCCTTGTATCAGTCCTCAAGAGTGTTTATAAAGCATTTGAAAGTAGTTATTTTGAAAGTGTGAGGTGCGGAAATTATTTTAATTTGTGAGCAAGCAATTAAGGGTATCTTACCCACTGAAATGCCTTTAGTTATCTATTTTCTTCTCCATTAGGGGTGGTGCTATCCATACCATTAGTTGGTAAGTAGCTCCATCCATTGGATGTGAAGGGACAGACGTAGGGCCGTCGTTATGGTCATTCAAGGAAACGTATAGGGATACTTAGAAATTCGAAGGGACTGTCATCATATATTCGTAGGCAACATTAAGGGACAAGATCATTTCTCATAGGTAACTTCGAGGGACATCGCGGGACTATGATCTTTATGATGACTTTAACTGAGGGTCTTTGCTAATGGTATCCCTATGTTCGAGGGACATGACCACTGTTTCCGAAGGCAACAAGGGAGGCTTCCCTAGAGGTGCATGTGTGGAAGAGCGATTGAGTTTAGTTATTTATCTTGATTAGGGTTATCTAACGATTTATTTTAAATCTTATCATATAAGCCTATTACTAACAGTTAAATATATACAAACAAGCAAGCATAATATAGGTGCAGAAAGTAAAGTGCAGAAAAGTAAATATTAATTAAGCTATTACAAGGCTTTGGGGAAGATACAATAGTATAAATTTGTGAAAAATAAAACTACAGCTATTACAAAAAAATGTGCAACCTATACAATTTCTCTAAGAAAGTAAAGGGGCAAATAAATAAGAAAATGCTAGAAAAGATGTTTTAAGGTCCTAAAATCTAAAACGTTAGAAATTAATATTTTTTGTGTATTTTTGTAGAAAATAATTAATAAAAACATAATTATTCTAATTAATTTTACAAATTAAAAAATAAGACATAAAATCTAATTAAATGAAAAAAGTTAATTAAGAAAACCTAAAAGGCTATTTTTTTTGATTTTATGTAATATTCTGATTTTTACATGTTTTGGTTTTAATTGTAAAAAAAGAAATAAATTAGTTAAGCAAAAGCAAAAAATAGTAAAAGCAAGAAAATTAGAGTTGGAAAAGGAGTTAAAAAGAAAGCCTGGGGTGGGAGTTGAACCCATGCCCCCTAGGTTACAAGCGCACGCCTTATCCACCAGGCCATGGTGCTTGTTGTGTTTGGAGAATGACTGGAAATCATTATATCTCCTCCCTGCGTGTTATCCTGGAAAATAAAGAAAATAATTTGCCAAAAGGATGGTTCGGACCCATGCCCTTATACACGCAAAGCCTTGAAAGTGCACGCTCTTTCCACTAGGGTGGCCATTACATTCGGTCATAAAATACAAACAAATTATTATATAATAAAACAACCTTTTTATTTTAGTTTTAAAATAAAATCAAAACAGGTAGGCCCTTGTTATTTTGAATAAACCAATTGGAACACCCTATCATGCCATGCCAGAGTCAACAAAACATAAAAACCTTGACTCACCGGAGAAGCGTCGGAGCCCTAGCTCCGGTCGTCTTCTCCGGCCATCACTTTTTTAAAACCTGAAAAAAATCAAAAGATTGAAACATTAATGGGACCCCCCCCCCCCCCTTAATTTAAGGGCTACTAATCCGATGGTGGTTTTTTTTATCTTAAATGTGCCTATAAAGAGGGATCTAAAGCAAACATATTTTTATGCCTTAAAAATGGCAAATAAAGATTCATGCATAAAAGCTTACATATGATACGTCAAACTCGTCCTAAATCATGTCTTGAACACATTTGGGCTCATCAAACACATTAGTAATGCATGGAATTTAAGATTGAATTCAAAGAAAAAATCCAAACTGGTGGAGTTTGAAGCACGAGTTCTAGGCACCAAATCTTCTGGTTCTTGGGCTGGATGTGTTCCCGAGGACTTTAGGAAGAGGTTTGGATACTTGGTTTAGCTTGAGAGTGACTGGATCATGTGATACAAATTTGCACTTTTCTTCAGAATTTTGAGAAAATTTTAGAAGAGGTTTTTAAGGTAGTAGCTCGTATGTCCTTTGCACTTGAGTGTTGCATGTATTTATAGAGGAATGAAAATGGATCAAAACAAGGCAAGGATCTTTTATCATTATGTCACAATTCATTGCAAAGAAAACACATTGAAATCTTTCCAAAATTATTTTTAAAACATTCCAAGCTTGAAGATTCTTGTTCCCAACATGTTTTCACAGTTTTGGCAAGCTCTTAAGAGGCCTCAGGCCTTCTAGAAGATACCCAAATGAAGTCCACACGCCCTTTGTTCCATTAACTCAAATTTTATTTGATTTATTTTGAATTAATTTGAATAAAATCAAAATAAATAAAATAAAAAATCAAAGTAATTTATAAATGGACTTAGAGGTCCTCTAACATGTTTAAACCTTAAAAGTTCGGCCCATTAGTCCAAAAGTTTAAAATTGCTCAAATGAAGTTTCATGCATTTTCTCAAAAATTGCCCAACTTGCAAAAACCATATCTCACTCAATTTTTATCTTTTGAAGATGATATTGGAATTTTTGGAAATATCAAGTTGTCCTTTGTAATCTCTATGTTGATCATTTTTGCATTTTAATAATTTATCTTGATGTAAGTTGCCTTGACATAAAGTGTCTTTTTGTTGACTTTTGGAATGACCTGTAATGTTTTGGTCCATATCTCCCAAGTGAAGCATTTTTTGGACTTGAGCTAAGAGAGTCAAAGTTGTAGGGAATTTAATTTCTTCAAAATGGGATTTGGTTAAGACATTTCTGATGAAGCATGTGAAAGTTATGCTTGGTCAAAGTTTAGTTGACTTCTCTTAAGGAAATTGTCAAAACCTTAATTTAACAACTTTTGACTTTTGATCAATCTCTTGATAAATCATGATCAACCATTGATCAAATGATGAATATCACTTAAAAATGTCTATGTTGACCAAAAATCTTGAAGTTTGATTGTATGTTGACCACCATTGACTTTTTACCCTATATAGTTAATTTTCAATCATCTGAGCAATTGACTAAGCAAACTTGTGATGCAAGGCATGAAACTTGGTATGAGAATTATTTGAAGCATATAAGGAGTCATGAAAACCATTTTAGTCATTATAAGTCCAATTTACTTTGAGAAAAGCAAAACCATCTTTATAGGCTATTTGCTTAGGAGAAGACTTGTCTGATCAATTCCTTTAGTAATCTTGAGCAATTGAGAACCCTAGGAAGACGAGGAGACCTCTTGGAATAATTTGATTTGAAAATGAGAGGGAAAATTTTGGGTACAACAACAAGCAAATCACACAAAGGCCTTAGGTTTAAGGCTTGCATGGGGTTTGTAGGTAAGTACCCTCTTGAAGTTTAGTTGGCTCAACCTGTCACAAAGAAGTAACTGGGTTCTAGGGATCTCAATATCACTGATTTTTACCACAAGTTTCGTCTATCACGACAATTGACTTACCACCAAACAAAACTCGAGAGTTGAATATCAATGAGTGTAGTATCGAGTATCAACCAACTTCAGACTGCACCAAAGTCGTCTATCTCATTACCTTCAAATGGCTAAGTTGGGTCAATTAAGGTTCTAAGGCCAGTTAGTGCTTATAACACCACGCGGAAGCCTAGTATGCTCCCCGAGTGACTCGAGGAATACCAGTACAAACCAATGTGTCGCACTAACATAGCCATCACTTCAAATATATCGGTATACGCTGTATAGTTTCCATGATCTATTTCTACTTACTTAGAATGCCCCCAGATTCAGGTATATAATCTTTGCAAGAAATAAACCCGTGCAAACTCCAAATTATAAAGGAATCAAATCAAACAGAGTCGCCAGTTCTGTTATACGGTGGGAGAACTGACTTGGTTTTGCATTTTATCGCAAATGTTGCGGATAGCAAGAGTCGCCACTGAGTTTTCTTTTACCCAATAAGGAAAGGGTGAAAAGAAAATGAAAGACCTTCGATAATTTTTTTGAGTTCAGGGGGTACGTTATAAAAAGGGAAGGTGTTAAAACCCTTTTCATCCATAGTTATCTACAGGCTCTTAATCGCTAACTCACTTTGTTTTGAAGAAAAATGGTTTGTGTTCGTGTTTGAAAATATTTTGAAAAAAAAGCCTAAGTACGACAACTTTGTAATGATTCTTGTATCGGTTAAGAATGCACACAAAGTGTTTGTTTTTGAAAATATTTCAGAGAAAGTGTTTGTGAAAAATATGTTTTAAAATGTTCGCGAGCAAGAGATTGGGAACTATCTACCTACTCAAAGTATTTTGTGTTATTTTCCTCCTCCTTTAGATAGTGCTATCCTACCATTAGTTAGTAGGAAGCCCTATCATTGTATGTGAAGGGACATGCGCGGGTCATCGTATAGTCATAAAAGCAACTCGCATGGGCGCTTTAGCAATTTTATCATAAGGGATTAAGATCGTTTACCGAGGTAAAATCGAAGGGTCATCGAGGGACTACGATCTTTTAATTGAGGGTCTTTACTAAGGCATCCCCATGTTCGAGGGACATGACTGTTTTTATTTGAAGGCAACAAGTGAGGTTACCATAGAGGTGAGTGTGTGAAAAGTGATTCAATTCAGTTTATTTATCTTGCATTTAGGGTTATCTAGTGTTTTGTATTAGATCTTGCCATACATTCCCTAATTACTAACAATTATAAGGAAAGTCGTACATTGTGAAAAGTAAAGGTGTAGAAAGTAAACCTAAACTATTACAGGACTTCGGAAGTGGGGGTACAAAACCATAAAGTTGGGGGGAAATAGTAAACCCTAATTAAAAACTATTACAAACCATAGCAGTTACATAATTGAAAACAAATAATATGAAAGTAATACGCGGAGCGGTAAAATAAAGGGAAAAAGAAAATTGTTTTGGTGATTGCATGAGAAAAAGTTTTGATAATCATCCTAAAGTCTAATTGATTTTAATTGATCAAAAAATTTAGGTAATTTAAATTAATCGAAACCCTAAAATCTAAGTTGATTTTAATTAATTAAAAAAAGTTACGTAATCGAAACCCTAAAATCTAAGTTGATTTTAATTTAATCGAGAAAACCTAAAAAATCAAATTAGGGTTAATTAAATAAAACCTAAACTTAAATTCAATTGATTAAATTAAAAAAACCTAAAATCAAATTTAAAGCCTAAAATTAAATTAGGGTTTTGTTAAAAAAAGTTTTTTTGAAAAAAAATGGTTTTAAAGAAAAAGGGTGAAAAAGAGTGAGAAACATAGAATGACCAAAATAGTAGGGGTGGGTGTTGAACTCATGCCCTCAAGCATTCTCCACACCTAGCATACCCCCAGGAAAATGCGCTGGTTGTGTCAAGGTAACAGGTTCAATGCATCATATACTAAACCTGCAAAAATAATGAAAACATGAAAAAATTGACAAAACCGGGGATCGAACCCGTGACCTGGGAGAGGAGTGACTTAGCGCGCGCGTTTCTACCCATGGGGTGGATATACATCTGTTTATATAATTAAATCAATTTATATATAATATAACTCTAAATATACTGACTGGAGAGGCGCTGGATCCCTAGCTCCGGTCGTCTTCTCCGGCAACTTGCTCCTTCAAATACATGCAAAATCAAAACATTAGTGATCCAGAAATGTCTTACCCCCCTAAATCAAGGGTTACGAATCCAATGGGAGTATTTTTGAAGGATAAAATGCAAGGGATTAAGAGCTATAATGAAAACATGTGAAATCAGTACTGGCATGGTGGTTCACAATTCAGTATGCATGGGATCATAGTGATGATCCAGACCTGTTCAAACGCACCTCAAAAACATGTTAGTAACACCAATATGATTTAAAACGATATAAAAATTAAGATATGAAATTCAAAAAGTTATGAAATCGGATATAAACGGTATGGTGTTTTCATGCATTTTGGACCCTCAAAATCAATCCAACCTTACTCTGCAGGGTTATTAGGAGGGAATGGAATATAGATCTTGTAGTGAAAGGTTTGGTAATAAGAGTTTTAAGATTTAGGGTTCTTGAGAAAAGTTTTGAATTTTTTGCAAGTTTGAGGGGAAAGGTTTTCTTGTGTCCTTGTATGAGAATGAATGAGATTATATAGGAGAAATTAGGTCAAAGTCGTGCGGGCTTGGACCTTGTGTAAAAAGATATGATTTCGTCTTTTTTATTTTATATATTAATGAATAAATTAAAAATAATTAAAATAATTAAAATAAAAATAGATCAAGGGGTGTAAGGATAAGGTTTTAGGTGTATGAAGAGTATAATACACGTTTGAACTCTTAAACCATGGCCCAATAGCCCAAAATATCAAGCTTGCTCAATTTGAACTTCATGCATTTGCTTAAAATTTCCAAACTTGCAATAGTCATAACTTACTCAATTTTTATCTTTTTAAGGTGATCTTGGACTTTTTGGAAATCTAAATATGTACTTTACAACATCTATATTGATAATTTTTTCTTTTGAAGATATTATCTTGATGTAAGTTGCCTTGACAAAAAGTGTCCTTTTGTTGACTTTTAAATTGACCTGTAATATATTGGATTATATCTCTCAAATGATGCACTTTTTGGACTTGAGCTTAGAGATGCAAAGTTGTAGAGAATTGAATTTCCTTCAAAATGAGATTTTGTTGGGGAAAAGCTGATGAAGCATGTGAAAGTTATGCTTAGTCAAAGTTGAATTGAATTCTCCTAAGAAAACCCTAATTTGGCAACTTTTGACTTTTGATGATTTGAGGGTTTTCTTGAAGAATCATGATCAACCCTTGATCAAATGATGAATATGACTTCAAAACCTTGATGTTAACCAAAAATATTGAGTTTAAACTGTATGTTAACCACAGTTGACTTTTCACCCAATATAGTTGATTTTCAGTCATCTGAGCAATTGACTGAGAAAACTTGTGATGCAAGGCTTGAAACTTGGTATTAGAATTATTTGAATCATATGAGGAGACATGAAAACCAATTGAAGCCTTGTAAAAATAATCTTCCTTGAGAAATACAAAACCCTAGTTGTGAGTCCATTGCTTAGGAGAAGAATTTGTCTGATCAATTCTTGAGCAACCTTGAGCGTTTGAGGACCCCATGAGAATATCTTGAATGAAAATTGGAGGGCAAATTTTTGGGTACAACACCTGTGAATGCATATGTAGTCAAAAAATAATTCGCATAAAGAGACTCGCTGAGTCGATGACTCGTGCAAAAAAGGGCATCTCGGCAAACCAAAAAAAATGAATAAAAGGTTCGGGAAAAAATTAGGGAAAAAAAGAAGTGTAAAGAATGAAAAGAATAAGTACAATTGCTAAGTCGAAAACCCGAAGGGGAGGCTTAGCCAAAAAAAAGGTATCTCGGTGGATCGAAAACCCGAAAGGGCGATCCAGGAAAAAGTTAGTGATTTGAAAGCGAATGACTATGTCTGGCGTCAGATCTTTGATTTCATGATACTACTTTAGTTAACATCCCTGAAGGGTAGGAATCAGTTCAACCGTTTTCTTCAAAGAGAAAGGTGATGATATAGTCTAGGTTATAAGGGCTATAGCAGGACCAAAACCCGGAGGGACCCGTTTACATTGCCATCATTGTATTTCTCTTTTTATTTGGCTTTTGCAATTACCTCTTTTAGGGATTGCATCTTGATGTAATCTCCTATTTACAGGCTAATTTTTCAATTAATAAAATAAGTTTCTTTTCATTCAAAAAGCTTGCTCCTTTATTTTATTTTTTTACTTTTTGTTGTTTTTTTTTTGCAAAAAGATGTCCATTTTTTTAATAAAACATTACATATAAAAATGTGGAGGTCTTACGCATGATAAATAGAAAAATTTGAAAATTTCTTAAGAACTTGCGTGGCCTGGTTGGTAGACAAGGTTGTCACGCTATACTTGTGGAACTTTGTTGGTTTTATTTTGCAGGAACTGACATTCACTTGCAGATATATGATACACACGCATGGAAGTTTTCTAAGGAGATCTCCATTCCCCAAGGGGAACGTCTGTTGTGGGATATGGTGCAATAATCCCTTTCCCCAGTTTAGTCTGCACTTCCCTAGGGTAGTCCACATTTTCCCTGTGAAGTTGATCCCTCCCTTGTGAATATTCACTTCTCTAATGCAACATGTAGTTTCCCCGGTGTGGTCTGTATTTTCCTCGTGGAATTTATTCTTCCCCAGTGATGTCTATATCTCCCTCGTGAAGCTTATATTCTCCCAGTGAAGTCAAAATTTACTCCAGTGAAGTTTGTATTTCCCCGTGAGTTTCACATCTCCCCAGTGTGGTTTGCATGTTTCTAAATTTTTGGTAAGAATGATTTCCCTTGACCTACGAGGAAATTATGATATATCCCCATTAAATGGCTTGCTTTCTCAGTGGAGGATGCGCGAATATGTTTTTCTCCATTGAATTTTACACCCAGTTAATCTTCGAAAAGTGCTTCTTCCCAGTGAAGTTGGTGTTGGTGAATATCTTGCTTCATTGGTTATTCTAGTGCAGTCTTCACCGGTGAGAGTGTTTCTAAGAATTTTCCTATTCCCCGACAACAAGAGATGTGATACCAGTTCCCAAGTGGAAGTTGAATGTCAAGGGTCTTCCATGTCCAAGAAGTTTGTCCTCCCCAAGTAAGGTGTTTTCTCCAGGATGTTTGAAATTTGTTTCTCCATAGTGGATTACTATACGAAGAACCCTCGACCAGTAGGTTTTAAAGGGTAATGAGTTCTTGACAAAATGTTGTGATTCTCCAGTGCAGTATGTACCAGCGAGATTGCTCCTGAGAATTCTCTCACTCCCCGTTGAATCTTCTGACAGATGTTCTCATGCTTGAGTTTGTTGGTGGATGGTTATCTGTGAAATACTGACAATCACCAATTTAGGGATTTCCCTCATTCCCCAGTAAGTTGTGATTGAGAATTTGTTTGTTCTCCAGTCGAGTCGTCACTCACATATCAACAAAATTTGGGATTTTTATTTATTAAAATCTCTCGTTTCCCTAGTTGAAACGTGTGGATGTATTGTGGTTTAGAAAGTCGTTTTTCCAACAACATCCAGTCCCTAGTAATGTCTTTGCTCAGAATGTGAAGTTATGCTTCTTCCTAGTGAAGTTTGCAATTTATTTTTGCAAGACCTATCAGAATATGACCCGTGGTTACTGATAGGGAAAATAGCAAGTGTACTATTTTGCCTTGCAGTAATAATAGAGATTTTTTTCCTGGATATCAATCTCGAGGACTGCATGTAGTACTAAGGATAATGCGTAGTTCAATTAAACAAAAGCATTACTTTGGGATAAGGTTTTGAAATTTTCACTTACTCAACAGAAAGATAAAATGGTTTTTATCAGATATGAGGAGCATGTTATGGTAAGTGTGTGATTTGACATTGTATTAACCTTCTTTATTAATCTCTTTAACAAGTTTATTACTTTCAACTATCGAATCTTTAGTTTGTTTTCCCCTAAGTCCTTAGTGAGAAAACCTTTGGTCCTCCATCCTAATACCTAAGTCCTTAGTGAATTATGATGAAACCAAGCAGTCATGTTATCAAGATTTTACCGGTGACCTATAGGGTATCCATTGTCCTAGGTGATATCTATTATAGTCTAATTGTTCAAAAACCTTAACAATGGCGGTCAAACCCTAATTGTTAACCATGGATCAATCCCTATTTGTCTGATAGGAAAGGCATAAGAACATTGAAGAATTAAGTTGAAAAGCAACTATCATATCAATACCAAGAATTCAAAATCAATACATTTGCAAATCAGGGACACTCCCCTAGCATTGGGGGGGGGGGGGGAGGGGGTTAGCCTCTCATAGTATTAAAAATAAAAGTAATAATAAAATTAGACATTACAAAAGGTGATGATTCTTCGATCTTCAATTGCTATCGCTCATTAAGGAATCTCTATCTCCAAATCTCTTGAAAGTCCCAATCTTTATCGTTCCTAATCTTCTCCTGTCAAAAATTCCTTGTTTTTATCGTGGAGACTTGGCTAAATAGTGAACACTCCATTTGTCTCGGTTCGAAATGGTCAAAATGCCCTCTGGGTCCCAAATAGTGAAAAATCATAAAAACACTCAAAATCAGCGTCAATGGCCAACATGGCCCGTGTCAGGTGACACGACCACCCGTGTTGGCCTTCTAATAAATAATTTTCTGACTTTTGGTTCAAGCACCCTGGCACGGGCACCCTTGTTAGCCCTCTGATTTTCCTCTTTGACAATAACGCTCATCCTGACACGACCCGTGTCAAGTGACACGGGTGGCTGTGTCAGGAACCCTGTATCTTGGTTTTTGAGACTTCCTCCAAACCTTCGAATTTGCACTTTTCGCACCGATTTTCCTAGTTTTATTCCTCTGAGCGTAAAAACAACAAAATATACAACCAACACATAAAACAAAGAATAATGAAACAAAACACTTGACAAAATAAAGAAACGATAACTAAAATAAATGCTAAATGTCTGTGTAAAAACCACTGATCATTTACCTCTTATTTTGATGTGCTAATCCCTAGTGAAGCATCTAAACATACATTATTACATTGCATCTACCCAAATGTGTAGTGTTTCTATTTGTGTCGAAACATTACCCCGTGAATATTTCAAACATGCATTGAATTATAAGCCAATAGTTATTTTCTTTATCCCCAGTCAATTCACCAACCCCTGAAGATTATTCATATGGTTGCCTCCAACTGGTTCCCGTAAACCTTCATCATTGCTCCTAGCAAGTGTTGAAAATTACCTTACCCCTTGTTTTCTCTTTGCACTTACAGTGCAAGGATGATGGTCATTAGTCTCCTTTTTCACCGAGTGGTCACTCGTTGTTTAACTTGCGACCCAGTTCTTCCTGGGCATATCATTCTCAGGTCTGATGGTCGTCAGTTCCTCTTTAGGTGAAATGGTTACTTGTCACCTACCTTGGTCCCAATAGTCATTGGTATTTACAGAAAAAAATCCAAACGTATATTGAAGTATAATTCGATGTTGTTTCCTTCATCTCCAGTGAATTAACTCGGTTTACTGATATCCCCGGAGCCTAGTGGTTACTAGTTCCTCTTAGATCGAGTGGTTACTCGCTTGTTTGGTTGCGGTCCAATTTGTTCCTGGCATAACACCTCTTCAGGTCTAGTGGTTACTAGTCTTTTTAAATCTAATGGTTACTAGTCCTTCCCCAATATCTTAGAGCCTAGTGGTTACTAGTCTTCTTCGATCGAGTGGTCACTCATTTTCCTTGTTTGTGATCGAGTTATTCCATGGCACAACAGTTGTAGGTCTGGTGGTCATCAGTTCCTATCAAGGTTAAGTTTGTCACTTGTCACTTGATTTCGAATATAGTGTTCCGGTATTCATTAGAGTCTAGTGGTTACTAGGTTTTGGTTCAGAAGGAATTGTTCCAATTTGATCAAGAACAATTTGTAATGGTATTCCTCTTTTAGATCCAATGGTCATTTGTATCTTCTCGAGTCTAGTGTTCACTAGTCTTCTTAGATCGAGTTCAGTGGTCATTGATCTCATTTTCCATGTCAAGTGGTCACTAGCCTTCTTAGGTCAAGTTTAGTGTTTACTATTCTTCTTCGATCCCAAATCTATTTCTTTTGGTTTGATACCACAAAGTTACCAAAATACAGCCACCGGTGTAGATGCACCTTGCTCTAATTCAGAGCGTAAATTTTTGGGTTTTATTTTGTATTCAATCCTCTTCCACCTTATCGCTCGAAAGGTTGATGCCAATCTCGCTTTAGGATTAAGAAGATTGAATAGGGGCAGCTGTTATACCTCAAAATTTACCCTCTTCATTTTTACCCTATTTGTTTTATAGTTCATAACATGTGCATGAATAACATAACATTGATTTTGTGGTAACGGGATCAGGGTATTTCTCTCAAGCTTCATCAGGTTACCAAAGACGTTTATTTCGTTGTTCAACACATTTAAAGCCTTCTCCAGGCTATTTAATCAGTGTATGATCAAGTCATCATCATGCCAAGTTCCCGTTTGTGTTCTAACATGCCTTGAACGGCAGAGAAAATGAAGTGTTTCTCTTAGTCCAAAACATTTTGGATTAAAAGCCTGTTTGTAACGGTAGATTTCAGAAATTTATGACTACTGGTGAGAAGAATATTCTTTAGTAGTTCTTTGGACATTAGAACCATCTTGGCGTTCTTTATTTATTGTCTGTTCAGATTGAAGACTAATTTTGTAAGGAAGAACGCTGAAGATTTAAATAAGCAGAGTTTGGGGTTTTGCTGGTCAATTCTTGCTCGGATGTTCGGAAATTCATAACTCTCATGTGGCTCAACATTTATGAATGTTTCTTCAGCCATAAAATTCGTCTTGATATCTTATCTAATTCACGTGTTCAGGCCGAGAGCTAATTCTCTGAAGAAGATCTATGAATGCGTGAATACGTTGAAGATGCGCAGTGAAAAATACAGTGAAAAGTATGCTGAACCGTTATTTTCGGGCGTTCAAAAATTCATAAATTTCGCCCGGTTCGACATTTTTGACTGTTTCTTTGGGCGTAAGTTTTTATCGATGCCCCTCATGTTTCGTATGTTCGGGTCGAGGGCCAATTCTGTGTCGAAGATCTCTGGAACCGCCAATTACCAGAGAACTTTTACAACAAAATTGGAGCTCTGGTTCACAGTTTTTTGATATTTAAAATATCGTAACTATCTCGATTTTTATTGTATCGGGGTGGTTCTTGAAGCATGAGATCACAAATTTTGTTAGCTACAACTTTGTTTCAGGTTCCGAGTTTAAATGGTACTCCGAAGGCTTCGGTTATTTTTTGTTTCACAAGTTAACCAGTAAAACAAGTTGTGCTGCATATTTTTTTCTGTTGGGTTTCTGCCATTCAAAAATTCATAACTTTCTCATTTTTATCGTATCATGTTCGTTCTTTCGGCATACAAATTTTGTCATCTGGATTTTGATGTTGGCCTCACATCTAGATTTCACATTATTATTGAGCTCACATATTTTCTGTTCAAGTGCATTTGCTGACACTGAAAACTCAGTTTCGTGAAGAAATTGATTGGACTTTCTCTTGGCCCAAACCAAGGCCCAAATTGTCAAGAGTTTATATATTCATTTCTCTTCTCTATTTTATACACACAAATCATTTTCAAAATTTCACCCAAGAACCAACACAAAAACTCTCTCTACTCTCTCTCAATTTCCAAGAACAACAAAGGGCAAAATTCAAAACTCCCTCTCTTCCCTCCAAGGAGCACCACCGCTACACCTCACTCTCCAACGAAGTCTCCTCCGCTCGCATCCCCCGAAATATCGCCCTCTCCCTCCGCCTTTCGTCATGCACCGCTCCCTCCGTACTCCCTTTGCCGGCGCGCCAACGGCTCTCTCTGTGGCCAGCTTTTTCCGGTGAAGCGCTGTCACTCCCTCTGTCCTCCATGTCTGCCATTTTCATGGCCAACACCATCCTCTCTGATTCTTTTCTCAATTTCAATAATTCTTCATACTTATCCTTAAGTTTATTGATTCAATTGATTAATTACTTATTTGATAATTGATTTAGGATAAGTGCTTAATTATGAATCACATGAATTGAATTACATGATTTAATTTAATTCTTGAGATTGTTTCATGAGGTAATTGAATTGTGAAGAGTAAATTGGTTAATTCTTGAATTGTTGATTATGTCAAAATCTGGAATAGGTTGAATATTTGGTAAACTCATGAGAATCTTAAGATTTAATCCGGTTGCATTTTGATAATGTTGATTAATGTCGATTTGTGGATGTCAATTGCGGTACCGGTTTGTGTTGTTGAATTATTGTGGATTACGTTGATGTTGGATCTTTGTTGAGGAGTAATGTCGAATTCATGGGTTGACATAATTCTTGAGTTGAATTGAATGGTAATTCAATTTTTTCGATATTAAATTTACGATTCAAGTAATTATGTCAACACTTGAATTTTACCGTTCGTGAGCGGAAAAGCACGGTGCTAATGCAGATTTAATTCATTACGATTATTTGAAGCTTTTAGGCCACGATTCATGAGTCGAAACTCGTTTTGTAAATTGTTTTTGTTTTCATTTGTTGATTACTTGTGTATAATTGATCATTTAATGAGCATTGTTGATGAGTTTTGGTGGTTCCGACATCATTTTCCGGCTTATTTTGTGTTGTTACATAGTGCTGTCCCGGAATTTAAAAACAGGTAAAACGTTGATTTAATTCATGTTCGATACATAGTTAACCATTGCTTAATTTTTTATTGATACTGGTATAAATTGAGGTTCATTTTAAATCGACATTTTTACATTTCATGAAAGGATGTGTGGCTGTCAAGAATATCATTTTTGCATGTGCACTTGAGTTTAATTCTTGAATAATTTATTGTTGCGTTTAATTAACTTTTGGTTGATACCGGTACCGACTTTAATTCATTTTAATTCGACTTTGGTTGAGATTTTTCATGTTATGTCATGGCTGCCCCGTGTTGGAAAACACTTGTACACATTGATTTAATTCATACTTGTTACATATTTAAGCGTCTTAGCATGATCGTGTGACGTTGGTACCACATTTGGTTGTTTTTATATCGAGTTTTTGTGCTATGTCGTATGATACGACAATGCTTCCCGGTTTTTAATGTTAAGGTTCCAATGCATGTTTGGATTCCATTTCTTCATAATTCATGATTAATTTGGGTTGTCATGTAAACGCATAACTTCAGTTGTGTTTTCTTTTTATTTCTAATACGTTTATTGACCTGTGCAACATACTTTGAGATGACTTTCAATCTTTAATTACCGGTTGATTACTCGATTAGAAGACAATTTATGCCTTCTATTTGTAGTTTGAACTTGCGTCTGATACACTTGGACATTATTCTCATTCCATGAGATGATATATTTTGTTATCACTTGTATGGATTGATATCTTGTGCAGGTGTATTGTTTGATATTCGGATGTGTTTGATACATATTTCATATTATTTTTATTGTTGCTTGCCTGGATCGATATCTTGTGCAGGTGTACTTTTTGATATTCGGATGTGTTCGATACACATTCCGTATTATTTTTGTTATTACTTGTATGGATCGATATCTTGTGCAAGTGTACTTTTTGATATTCGGATGTGTTTGATACACATTCCGTATTATTTTTATTGTTTCTTGTCTGAATTGATATCGTGTGTAGATGTACTGTTTAGTATTTGTATGTGTACGATACACATTCCGCGTTATTTTTCTATTGCTTGTATGGATTGATATCTTGTGCGAGTGTACTGTTTGATATTCAGATATGTTCAATACATATTTCCTACTGTGATTTATTTTCACATTGGTGCTTTGATGCATATTCCACGCGCCAGATTGCTGATTATTTTGTTGTTGATGCTAGCTCGTGAAGTTCTCGGGTTTCTTTTATTACTGCTTAACATATATGAATTGTTATTTGTTTGGTATTTCCTCGTGCCTATTTTATCTTGCATTCTTTACCGTTTTCTGATGATATGAGAAGTAGGACTAGAGATGCATGACTGGGAGTCCCTAATTTAGGTGGGCAATGTTGTTTTAAAAGACCTCTAGAATGCAACTCCTATGTGCGCTTGTTTGTTTACAATTTAACTTGTTTACATTTGTGCCAAAGACCTCGATGAAGGCGTCACATTCTCATTACCCATTGATAAGTCCTCAAAGAAGGCAAGTGGAAAAGAGTCCGCAATCGACCCCCACAATTTCTTGTCCCCAGGTCATTCTTAGCTCACGTTGTACGTCGATGCTATCGAAGTGTGCGACTCTTGTATCGAGTCGGTCAAGTGGATGAGGGTTCGTAATCAACCCCCATGTTTTGTCTCAAGCTCGTGTTGGTTAGCGTTTTGATGCTTCTTAGTGATCTCATTATTGTCTTTTATCTGCTACCTCGATCCTTGATATCTTGGTTAGGTGTTTAGTTGCTTATGATGATTCACTTTTTTTTCTTATCTTTCCTCGATCATTTGATATGTTGCTTAAGATTCAACCCCCCTTTTCTTTATTTCTTGCCTTGGTGATACAATACCTTGATTAAGATTTACATTCAATACCATTTATTACCTAGATGATAAGATATGTATGGTCAGGAACTTCCACCCATCCTAACTTGATGATACAATATTCTGGTTAGGTGTCTCATTCCCCTATCTTACCTTGGTGATTTGATATCATGGCTAGGTGTCACTCCCTCTCCTTTATCCTATCTTGACAATACGATGTCATAGTTAGGTGTGTGCTACTTGAGTGAGTGGATACTCCTCAAGCATTGTGTGTTTTCATTCTTGGCTTGGTTAAGTTTTTTATTTCTTTAAGTTTCTCTATATTGTTTGATCACATGTTCTCCATAGTATTCTTAGTTCTTTCTTGGTTAAGATCAAACTAAGTAGACCCTAGGATGGTTATCCATGCATGTTAACATTAGGTAGATATTTCCCTTTTGTTAATCCCAACTCTAGGATCATCATTGTATGATAATATTAGGGATAAAGTTAGATAGTCTCCCTAAGACTCTTTCTTCCCTTTTTGCATGTTTAAAACTAAAAAATATTTATTTGGCAAATTCATAAAACACTCTAACAATACTTAAATTCTTTTTTCAAGGTAAAAAACACCAACCAATGCAAATTATTTTTGTGTTCGGACTTTTTCTTTTAAAACCTTTTCGAAAAGGGTATGTTGTTTCAAGTTCAAGCAACCTGGAAATGCTAAGTGTGCGAGTGGTTGAGCATGAGTCTCTTAAAAGCTGCAACACCAAGCACGAGTTGCAATCATAACCGCAAGGGTGCAAACATAGCATTATCCATAAAAACATACAACTCACCAAAACTTTTGAGATAAACTATGAGTGCCTTGATCCCCATTGTACGGTCAGTGGTACGTAGGCACAAAGGTTCGCAACTGCAGCAGGCACGACTAATAAAAATTTTCTTTTTTGTATATAATCCTTTGCATTCATGCATTCCCTGTACACCTTAGACTTAGATTTGACACACCTTTTAGATTAGACAACAAGAGTGGATCCCATGGTGTACCACAAATGTGAGGGGTGATAATAATTTCCCCTTGCATAATCGACTCCCTTACCCGTATCTCTGAGTCGTTTGATCGTGATTTCACCCTTCTCAGGTTTACTCGATGTCCACCTTTCCCTTCCTGTGGGATAAAAAACATTCAATGGTGACTTCATTAATTTCCGATGATTTCAGTCGGTTGTTTCGGTCCCTAGTAGAGGGAATGATCACATCTTGTTGTACCGTGTGTATATTAATTGCATTCAACATGACAACGTAAAAATGGAGGCCATATGGTACTCAATGTGAGAGAGTTCCATTCGATCCTATTTCATTATACTCGGGATGGTTAGCATGTGGGACCTACCTCATGTGCATGTATGTGCTCCAGTGGTGCATGCAACAATTTGGGTATGTGTAGATCATTCTCTGTTCACCCTTCCAGGAAGTTTCTATCTGTACTGTCCGCAGAGATCTGGATGACATTCTGGCAGATTTTGAGAATCATCTGGTACTGGATGATTATCGGACTCATGAGATCACATCTCAGTGGAGTTATATTGAGGGTTACGTGACATGGTTCTAGAAAATGTCACACCCTTACATGACACAAGACGCTCCTGGACGTCCACTTAGGCCTGCTCATGAGGAGCTCCTGTAGAATGACTAGGGCATGGACGAGCATTCCATTGATGTGTTGCTACACTGTCAGACCATTTTGCAGCTTACGCGTCAAGAGATCGAATCCTGAGTGTTTGCGAGAGGTGGAGAAGAACAGAAGGCCCTAGCACATACATTCTTTCTGAGGCACATATTGTATTAGTTTACCGTAGGACAAAGGAGGAACCCGGGTGTAAGGATTATGAACACACAATAGAGTAATTTGATTGTATTTTGTTTAATTTTAATCGATTTTGAGAATAATGGTTGTACTAATACATTTGGTTTCTATAATATTTGGTTTTATTAAAGCTTTACATGGTTCTATAATATTCATTTTTATTAATCGTTGAAACAAATAATGACATTCATAATCAAATTGAAATTAGTTTGGATTGGAAACATCATAACACTTGAAAACTAATTCTTGAAAAATCACACAGGAAAAAATTCGAAGACACATCTCCAAACCAACTTCCTTAAGAAATGTGGGGTTGTTTGATTTTTTAAGGAAAAACGGTAACTTCAGAGAGGCATCTCGGAATTTACCCGATGGGCATCTCTAAAGACAAGATCTGCATTCAGAGAAGAAGACTCAATGCTAAGACACATCTCTATGATTGAACCTACTTTTATTGATGATGCACTACCTGATGATAGTTGGATTGTGGCTATGCAAGAAGAGTTGAATCAATTTCAAATAAATAATGTTTGGGATTTGGTACCCAAACCTCAATAGGAGAACATTATTGGAATAAGTTTAACTTATAATTTCTTATCATTTGTATATCTTAGAAATTCATAATTCTTAAGAGTCTTTTGAGTTGTATTATGTTTACACCTCTGATTGTATATCAAGTACAATATTCAAACCATTTTTATTTGATTAAGTTAGATTGTTAGAAGTCTCATGCTTGTGTGCTTGAGTATCAGAAGTCTCTTTCTTGCGTGCTTTATCATTTGAAGTCTCTTGCATGTGTGCTTGAGCATATGAAGTCTCTTGTTTGTGTGTTTGGGCATTAAAAGTCTCTTACTTGTGTGTTTGAACATTGAAAATCTCTTGCTTGTGTGCTTGAGCATTTGTAATCAGTTCTGACTATAGTTAAATCCATTGGAAATGCAATGGAAATGGACTACTCTCGTTTTGTGGGAGAAATCAGTATAAACTTGCTTGTGTCTCTTTTTTTCACTCTCTATCTCTGCTGAACCTATTTTTATCCGCTGCAAACACTTGCCTCTATATCAGATTCTAGAATCTGAGTTCAAAATTCTATAATAGATTTTTTTCATAACAAAGAAAAGCTAACATAATCCGACTCCCCTTCTTGTATTTTCCTCTCCTTCAAAGATTAGTTGCCAAAGGGAATAGTCAAATTGAGGGGTTGGATTTTTTTTATAAAATTTCCTCAATGGAAAAGTTATCCCCTATTAGAGTTTTTATTATTGTGACACCCATTAAAATTGGCATTTGTATGAGTTAGATGTGAATAAGGCATTTTTGCATGAAGACTTAGATGAGGTTGTTTACATGAGTGTACCTCAAAGAAATGAATGCACTATATCTAATCGAATGTGAAAGTTAGTTAAGAGACTCTAAGAATTGAAACAAACAAGTAAAAAGTGGTATGAGAAACTTACTTCCTTTCTTCTAAAGCTTGATTACACTCAATCAAATTCATATTATTATTCTATGTTCACTTTTATGAAGCATAATTAAATAAAAGTACTACTTATATATGTTGGTGACATTATACTAGCATGAACATCTATATCTAAATTTAACAACATTAAAATCATTATTGACAACAATTTCAAAATCAAAGATCTAAGAATTCTGATATATTTCCCCAGCCTTAAGACGAAACACTCAAAGGAAGGAATTATTATCTCACAAAGAAAGCACTGCATAGATTTATTAAAAAGTTACATTTCTACTAGCATAAAAATCTACTACTAAACCTTTAAATCCTTCAACAAAATTATACCAAGATGGAAGCAAACCTCTTAAAGATTTCATCTCGTATAGAATACTTATTGGCATATTACTTTAATAATAAAGGACATACATAACCCTTGCAATACATCAGTTGAGTTAGTTTCTCCAAAATCATACTTAATTACACTATTAAATAGCTTGCAGAATCTTAGTTGAGGATAGTTATTTCCTAGATCCTCTAATCTACAAATTCTAGAATATTTTGGTGTAGATTGGGCTAGCACTACAAAAATATATGTCCCCAGCGACATATATTAGCGACGTGCTTATCACGTGGGTAGTAGCGACGTGATAACCACGTCGCTAATATATTATAATGACATTTAATGCAAATTGGTGAACGTTTTTCAGGGGGAAATTTGAATTTTTGTAGCGACGTGATAGCCACGTCGCTATATTTTTGGGGGGAAAATAAATTTCGCTGATGACAGAGTTGCAGTGTTGGAGAGAGAATAATATTTATGTTTAGTTTGTAGCGACGTGATTATCACGTGGCAACGTTGCGACGTGACAGTCACGTCGCTACTAGAAGTTACATGTTCACAATTTTCATTTACAGTAGCGTGCTTTCTTCTTCCTTTCTTTGCTCCTCTCTCAAACATTACAGCAACTTCCTCACAAACCCAAAATTGTTCCTCTCAAACCCAATTTCCCGAATCAATTTTCTTTCATTCCAATTTGTTGAAGAAAACTAAGGTATTCATATTTTGATAAATGTTTATTTCGTTTGTTAATTATTTATTATACTGGAATGAAATATTAAAAATGGTATTTGTTCGTTTGTTCATTATTATTTGTAGAGAAATTTGAAGAACACCAAGAACTATCCAAGAAGACGCAAATTTATTGAAGAAATTATATAGAGGTATTTATGCATTTTTTTATAGATTTTATATGTATTATATAGATTAGATTTGTATATGTATTTTGTGGTTAGGAAGTATATATGTATTTTGTTAGTAGTATATATGTACTGATAATAAAAAAATTTAGTAAACATAAAATTAAAAAAAAAAAATTTTATAGATGTATATATATATATATATATATATATATATATATATATATATATATATATATATATATATATATATATATATATATATATATATATATATATATATATATATATATATATATATATATATATATATATATATATATGTTAACAAATATATTTGTTCAGATTGCATATTTTTTAATAACATATTTAATATATTTTTTAAAAAATTTTAGAAAACATAAATTTAATAACATATTTAATAACATATTTTTTATAGATGTATATTATATTTATTATAATAGTTTTATTTTTTTATTTATATGTTAAAGATATGGAAAAAAAATTATATATTAAAATAAGAATTTATAAAAAACATAATTAAAAAAAGAATATATATATTATATTATTATTTTAATATTATTGTTATATATATAATAAAAAGTATATATGTTACATTATTTGTTTTCTAATATTATTGTTGTATATATAATAAAAAGTAAATATGTTATATTATTGTTTTTTGATATTATTGTTATGTAATAAAAAATTATATATTTTACATTTGAATATTTATTTATATGTTAGTATATATATAAAAAAGAAAAATTTATATGTTAGTATTGAATATTTATTTGAATATAGTTTATTTATACGTCAGGAAGTGCGTACTCTTGTTGGCCAGTTATTGTAACACCTTACAACCTCCCTCCTAAGATGTGCATGACAAAACCATACATGTTTTTGACGTGTGTTATTCCAGGCCCACACAGTCCAAAAGCCGGAATTGATGTGTACTTACAACCTTTAATTGATGATTTGAAGAAGATGTGGATTGAAGAATGGACTTATGATATATCCCGTAAACAGAACTTCACATTACGAGCTGCCTTGATGTGGACCGTTAATGACTTTCCAGCATATGGCATGTTGTCTGGTTGGGGTACGCATGGAAAAATGGGTTGTCCGCATTGCATGGGATACACCAAAGCATTTACGTTGGATAAAGGTGGAAAAAGCTCATGGTTTGACTGTCACCGCAGATTCCTACCAGCAAATCACCCGTATAGAAGAAACAAGACAAATTTTAAAAAAGATGTACGAGAGAAAGATTTGCCTCCGCCTCGATTGCCACTAGGGGTTATATGGAACCAAGTATGTGAACTACCAAAATTTACAGATACTGGGAAAGCATGCCGAATTGAAGGATACGGCGTCACCCACAATTGGACAAAAAGAAGTATATTTTGGGATCTTCCGTATTGGAAAGATAATTTGTTGCGCCATAATCTTGATGTTATGCATATTGAGAAGAATTTTTTTGATAATGTATTTAACACAGTGATGGATGTGACAGGAAAAACAAAAGATAATGAGAAGGCCAGACAAGACATGGGAATTTGGTGTAATCGAAGAGAGTTGGAGTTGAAGCCTCAACCGAATGGAAAATTATTAAAACCCAAGGCTTGTTTCAGTCTGACTTCCCAAGAAGCTAAAGCGGTTTGTCGATGGTTAAAAGAATTGAGAATGCCCGATGGGTATTCATCAAATTTAGCAAGGTGTGCTGACCCTAACACTGGAAAATTACATGGCATGAAAAGTCATGATTGTCACATTTTTATGGAACAGTTGCTACCAATTGCATTTGGATCGCTACCCAAACATGTTCTTGATCCACTAACTGAAATTAGTCAATTTTTTAGAGATATTTGTGCGTCAGCTTTAAAAGTGGAAGACATCATTAAGTTGGACCAAAACATTGCACTCATTCTTTGTAAGTTGGAACAAGTATTTCCGCCTGGTTTCTTTGACTCCATGGAACATTTACCTGTGCATCTTGCATATGAAGCTTATCTTGGTGGACCTGTTCAATATAGGTGGATGTATCCGTTTGAAAGGTTCATGGGTGATTCAAAGAGATCGGTAAAAAATAAAGCTAGAGTAGAAGGATCTATATGTGCACATTACTTGCATCGGGAAACATCACATTTTTGCAGTCACTATTTCAATCACTTGATGTTAACTCCTAGAATCATACGGAATCCTGTAAATGTCAATCAGAGGAGTCAATTCACCTTATCAGTCTTTGCGCTACCAGGTCGACCTTCTGGAAAGAAGGGTGTGCATTGGTTGACCCAAAAAGAAATGCAATATGCACATGTCCATGTCTTGATCAACTGCGTTGAAGTTAAACCATATCTTGAGTGAGTTTACCAAAACTTTTAAACTTATTGTGTGTGTATACCAAACTTATTAAACTTATTGTGTGTTTTTTGTAGGGAATTTAACAATGCCTATTTTCATAGTACCGGGGTACAGTCAACATCAGGTGTCATTCATGCTCAATTTCCCTCATGGTTCAAGCAAACATTGTCTAGCGTTCTTGCACTAACTCCAGAAATACTCCATTTGAGAAACTTGGCAGAAGGCTCTATCCAAAGCGCAAATGATTGGCACACATACTTCGTGAACGGATATAAATTTCACACTGAGGCATGGACCGAAGGGAAAAAAACCATAAATAGTGGTGTTTTTGTAAAAGGAGTTACAAATGGCGGTGAAGACGACTTCTATGGATTTGTTAAACATATCTACGAGTTGGTATACAATTACTTGGACACGGAAAATAAAGTTGTCTTGTTTTATTGTGAATGGTATGATCCAACTATTGAACATGTATATATTGAATTTGTCAATGAATATATATTTATGTCAATGACTTTATTATCTTTGTTTATGAAAATATATATAACTAGGTAAAATGGCACCGAAGAATAAGGATACCGGTAAGAAGTCTCAGCGTCCAAGGGTAGTAACATGTGAGTCTCCTCACTCAGCCATGTGCCCACCCCCTCAGAGTCAGGTTGATCATATGTCCCTGGCCAGTACTCAGGGTTTTGTCCCATTACTCTCCTCCCATACATTCCCGTCTGGGGTACCTGCATCTTTTGTGCCACCTGGAGGCCCCGGTTTCCTTTTCCCACAGACTCAGATGCCGTCTTCCTTCCAGCATGCGGGAGGATCTAGTTTCCCTTTCCCACCGACCCAGATGCCGTCATCCTTCCAGCAGGCGGGAGGATCTAGTGTTCCTTTCCCACAGACTCAGATGCCATCTTCCTTCCAGCATGCGGGAGGATCTAGTTTCCCTTTCCCACCGACCCAGGTGCCTTCATCTTTCCAGCAGACTGGTGTCCCCTCATCATTCCAGCAGACGGGGGGAGGACCCAGTTTTCCATTTATACAGACTGGCGTGCCTTCATCATTCCAGCAGACAGGGGGACCCACACAGATGTATTCATCCTTCCAGCAGGCGGGAGGGTCCAGCACCCCACACTCCACACACATTGGAGGACCCAGCAGTCCACGTCCGACACAGGCTGCAGGATCCCGCGCCCCACGTCCTAGACGGACCGGAGGGTCACGCACCCCTCATCCCACACAGGCTGCAGGATCCAGCACCCCACGTCCTACACAGGCTGACGGTGATGCAGATGTCGTAGCTGATGATATAGATGGAGCTGATATTCGTGAGAGATCAGATGATCCGAGTGAGATTCATGTCATTGACGGGAGGTTTTGGATTTGGCCCGAAGGAAGCAAGTAAGTTTCTTATATAAACTTTTATTTAAGTACATATTCATTTTAATATTTTGTATAAATTTATAATTAATATTGTTTATTCAAAATCTTGTTGTTTAGTTTCGCGCCGAGTCGGACGGCTGCCAAGGTTATTAATTATATAATCCAGCAGATGTATAAATCCTCTTGGAAGAACTTTGGCGATGTTACAAATAAAGAAGAATGGTTTAAAAAATTTAAGGTATTGTTATTTATTTAAGTTGTAAATTTATTATATTTTTTTAGTATTGTTATTTAAGTCACATTTTAATGATAATTGCTTAACTTTTTATTTTAATGTCATACAACATTGCAGGAAAAATGTGTGTGGGATCCGTTGAATGAGAAAATTATGGAAAAAATCTATTATAGCAGAACTTCTAGAAGATTTTCTGATATAATGCGGCGGGTTAGGGAGAATTATGAGCTGCATGGTATCCGTCCTAACTGGATAGGCGTAGAGGTTTTTGGCGAACTTCGTACATATTGGGGTTCGCCAGAATTCAAGGCCAAATCCGAAAATTTTAAGAAGATGAGGGCATCCGAAAAGGGGGGATGTGTCAATACTGTTGGAAGTATTAGCACTGCAGAGCATGTCCGGCGGATGGTAAATATTACTAATTTTTTAAGTTATATATATTTTTATTCATAATATTTTTTACTAATTATTTTTAACTTTATTGTTTAGACTAAGGAGATGGGGAGACCACCATTGATCATTGAGTTGATTACGAGGACTCGGACAAAGAAATCGGGAGGTTTTGTCGACGACCGCACCCAGAAAGCTTTTGTAAGTAATTAAACTTATGTTTTTTTTTAAGTTAATAACAAAAATAGTGACGTTATTTCCACGTGGCAATCTATAAGTTGTGGCGTGATTATCATGTGGCAACTGATAAATTGCCAGGTGACTGATTTTCATGTGGCAACTGATACATTGCCACGGGAAACTCACGTGGCAATTCATAAGTTGATTTGTGAAAATCACGTGACAAATTTTTAATATATTTGAATTTAGTATAATTTAATATATAAATGTTTTAATTTTTTTTAATTGTATTATTTAATGTATGTGTAGGATGATTATCAGACATTGCTAGCACGTTTTCTGGAACACAATCCGCAATATAGGCCAGCAGAGGGGGAGCCGCTTAATGGGGATGTTGATTTCTATATTTGGAATGAGGTTGTTAATGGAAAAGGGCCTAATGGTTGCTTTTTTGCGGGAGGAAATTTGGCCGCCGGCTTGAGAGTTGGTGATCGTAATCTGTTTCAAAGACTTAGAGATGGAGAAGGGGGGTCACGTCAACCCAATCTGACTCAGGTTCAACTTGAAACAGTACCACAATTGGCGGCCAGTGAAGTGAGACGCGAAATGGAGGCCCAAATGACGACAATGAGGCAAGAGCAGGAGCGTCAGTTAGAGATCATGCGGAAGCGGCAATCTGATATGGAGGAGCAGATGAGACAGTTTATGCAAGGCGGTCGAAATCAAAATGTTCCTGATCATACACAGCCGGATGATGACGGACTTGATGACTTTGATCTTGATAATTTTCCGGGTGAAGATGCCCCGTGAAAACATTTTTTTTATTTCGTTTTTATATTTGCATTTATGTAAGATATTTATTTTTATCATTTTAAATTATTAAATTATATAACATTTAATTATATGAATTTATTTTATAAAATTCTATTATTCGAAATATAAAATAAAATACTATTATTCTAATAATTTTAATATATAAATTTTATTATATAAAATTTATTATATAAATTTTAATATATAAATTTTATTATATAAATTTTATTATTTAAATTTTATTATATAAATTTTATTATTTAAATTTTATTACATTAATGAATTAATATAAAAAATAATTATTAACAATTTTTAAAAAAATAAAAACGTCCCCTGTAGCGACGTGGGAATCATGTCACAAATTAGTGACATGACTCTCACGTCGCTAATAAAGCTGCCATTAACAAATATGTAGCGACGTGAATACCACGTCACAACTTTGTGACGTGGGAATCACGTCGCTACTTACTTGCCACTTACTTCCCAGCGATATAAGTCACCACGTCGCTAATTTTGTTTTGCCACGTGATTTTGATGTTTGTCACGTGATTTTCACGTGGCAAATAAGCTTCTTTTTTGTAGTGTAGATACATTGAATTTAGAAAATTCACATCAGAATATTGTTATTTTTATAAGCTCATCTCTTATATATTGGAAAGCAAACAATAAATAATACATATGCTCTCTTATGAAACACAATATTGAGCTCTTGGTTCAGCTACATGTGAATTGATTTGACTCCTTTAAATTCTAAGAGATCTACGCATTATATACTCCAAGCCACCTTTTTGTAACGTGACAATCAAAGTGCTTTATATATATAGCATCAAATCATATTTTTCATGAAACAACAAAATATCTAAAGATTAATTGTCATTTAGGAAAAGAGAAAGTTAAATAAGGGATGCTTAAATTCACCGCAACAAATAATATTTTTATGACAACACTTTCACTCTATTCAACAAAAAAAACGAGGTATAATTCCGGGACGGTCACGCATTTTTTTCAAAAAAATATAGGTTTATGTTTTAGTATTTATTAAAAAAATAATATATTTTGGTTCCTATTCATACAGTTTTAGTCCTTATTATTTTCTAAAATTTTGAAAATTGTTTAATTATCTCTAAAATTTTAAATTTTAAAATTATTTTTTTTCATACATATTTAAAATACTATAAAATATTTCTTTATTAAATTTTAAATTTTTTAAAATGTGATCAATTAATTATGACTTTTTTAAATTTCAAAAGATATTGATGAAATTAATGAAAATCAAGACTTAGAAATCAAATTTTTAGTTTTTTTTCTCGAAGAATTTTTTATAACATTCTAAACGTATCTGCAAAATAATCATTCAAAAATACACATCAATTTAATAACAGTTATTAAAATTACGTGCATAATAATTTTATAGAGACTAAAACATGAAATGTTTTTTTATAGAGACTAAAAACAAAATTTGGTTATTTATAGGGACCAAAAACATATTTAACTCAAAAAATATCATTTATTCTCTCGGTTGTAGTAAATAACCTGAAGGTAAATTAATTTATGGTATATGCTTCAAATCATAACAACTGCCGTTTATATTTTTTATTTCTTTAAAAGTGTCACGTTTATTTTTATTTTATTTAATTATTAAACAAATAATTTCTTCGATAACTCTAATAACAGAGGGGTATGACACACATATTTAATTATAAAAAGATTCGTTCACTTTGCTTTATCTTAAACCTAACTCATATACAAGCTCTCCATACTCGTAAATATCATTCTTTATGATGGATTGTAAGACAAAAAAAAATATTGGATATGTTTTGTTGTTCTTTTAACGCCAACTTTGAACAAAACATTTTTTGTTCTAGCAATCTATTTCATAGAATGATATTGTTGTTGTTGTTGTTTCCGCCTCTTGTTAATGTTTAATTCTAAAAGGAAACATTATTATATTTTGTAATATTGGAATATGCCTTAAAACCTTTGTTGATTAAGAGAAAGAAAACATATTTTGGAGATTGCATATACCACGAAAATCGGGAGTTTCAAAAAGTTAATAAAAAAGTTGATCAAAAAGTCAAAAAATTGAAAATCTAGAAAAGTCAGTTTGGAGGGGCCGAATCAAAGGTCGGTTGGAGCTTCGACGGGTCAAGGGCGGGTCGGCGGCGGGTGGCCGGACAATGGTGGTGGCAGGTGGCCGAGCGGCAGCGGTGGCAGGTGGTCGGGAGGCAACGAGTGGTCAGCGGCGATGGTTTGTAAGGTCGGAGTTAGACGGTTGGCGACGGTCCGTACGCAGGCGATCGATTTCGAGTTTTTTGGACTTTTTCGGCAATTTCTCATTTTGTGTGTTTCTGACTCTTTTGGTTTAGTCCTTGGATCCATTTGTGATTGGGTTATGATTTTGGGTCCTAGTTGTTGGGTATTTGCTATTATAAATATGTATCTCTTATATGCTTGCAGATGTGAAAATCTTAGAGCTTACAACAACAATAGAGAGCAAGGGTTTAAAGGTATAACATAGTGTTGTACCATAATTTTTGACCAAAGATCCCACCTCATTTTGCATTATTTAGAAATCAAATCATTCATTTATGCATCACTAGCATCATAAAAATACAAAGGTTTGTCTTGTTATGTTTGTTTCTTATACAAGATATGTGTGTTGGAGCAAGAGGTCTTCAATTGTATATAACTCAAGGCTTTATAATATCATCATCTTATGGACTTCAAGGATATCTTAGCATGCTAAGGATTACATCAAGATCATAAGATTCCTTTGAAATTGAAAGATTTGAATTCACCTGGAAAAATCAACTACGCAAAGTCAAACTTTGACTTTTGAGATTTTTGATCAAATATGGACTCCCCGAGTTAAATTTCATGAAAATGCGATTAGCATGTGGATTTGGTCAAGGGAAACCACGAAATTGGAGATTACTTGCAAAAAGGGCAAAGTTAGAAATGTTGGAAATTTCACTAAATCCTCAAATTCTCATGTTCAAATACACTACTTTGCAAGCTTGTAATTTCTTCATCAAGCCACCTTTCTTGCACCGATGCTCAAAATGAAGATGATATTTCATACTACAACTTTGTCAATGAGGGTTGATCTCTAAGAAAATGCATGGATAAGAAGATATGAACTCATAAAGTCATGACTTCATTAACCAACACTTAGAGAAAATTTTCCAGCATTTTGTCCTTATCAAGTAGCTGACTTTATGGTCATTTTTCTCCATGATCCAAATTGATTCAGTCTAAGTGCTCAACATGAAAGTTGTATATAATGTTTCAAGCTTTCCAAAATGTCCAAGAGCATGAAAATATGATGCTTGAGCAAGATGTTTCGAAGGAATGAAATTGGCATCCCAAGCTGAATTTAGAGGTCCATTTTGTGACAAGTTCACATGAAATCCCAAATCAAATACCACATGATCTTGTTTTGCAGGTCTATTTACCTCTAAATCTCTCCATAATTAGAAATTTACACAAGCCTTTGAGGCATTACACAAGAGCTTGAATTGTTACCCAATTCATATACCATTTTTGGAGCATTTTGCAAAAGCTACATTTCCATTTTTGATAAAGTAAGCTTATTACCAACAACTCTTCATTCAAGCACGCACTTTGCTTCTAATCCGATCACAAGAAATCTCTTATGCCAAGAATCAACCCCTTAATATAGTAAAATCATGACAAACTTATTGTTTCACTCCACCTTTTCATCATGATCAAACATGCATTTTTTGCAAAGTGAAACCGAGCGATCAAACTACCATTCCATGTGAACTAAAGAATAACTTATGAAAGTTAGAGAGACTATTTAAAGCCTATATAAATAGAGAACCAAGTATCAAAACAAAACACACCAAAATTTGCACAAAAACTCCATTGTTGTAAGTTTTCTCACCATAAACTCCAAACTCTCAACCCTTGCAAGTTCTTTGCAAACAAATCATCCAAACACCTTCCATATATCATATATAAGCTACTATAACCTTTAGTTTTCTTATGTAACCACCTAATCCATACCTTTATTTCTCACTTTTTGAGTTTTCACATTAAGTTGGTTAGAAAGCTTTAGTTTATTTCAAAGTAAAGTAATGACATCAATGGCTTTATTGATGTCTAAGGAAGCTAATAGGATCATTGTATTTCTTCTAGAACATCATTTAAAGGGGCTACAGACTCACTATGTTTGGTAAATTTTCTTTATTTTGAACTCATGGTTTGAGCTATCATTACATTCATTTTTGATCCATTAATGTTCATATGATTAGGTGTCAATTGAAGCCCTATGAAAATAGGCATTGATTGTTGTTGTTTGACATTTAATTGCATTTTGAAGTTTTATCTTTTTTATGGTTTTATCGAAAATTCATGAGCTACAGTCCATATCAATTTATAATGTTTATATTTTTGAAATTCTTGTGAACAATGAGCAACTTTGATCTTTACACTTTTGCATTTGGTTGAGCAATGAAAGACGTGCCATTTTGGAAGTTTGAGCTTCAGGTTTGTGTCACTAGAAAACTAGAATTTTTTTTTGATTTTTCGCAGTAGAAACCGGTTTCCTAAAACAGGGTAATCGATTTCCAATGCTAAATTTTGTTTCTGTTTCTGGATGTATCGAAGAGGAAATCGATTTCCTGAGTCAAAATTTGAAGAAAAAAATCTTTCTTTTACTTATTTTTTCCATTTTCTTTTGTTGTACCCCAAAATTTTCCCTCCCATTTTTCTCAAGACATTCTTTCAAGGCTCCTCAAATACTCAAGAATCTCAAGGGATAACCAGTCAAATGCTCCTCCTAAGCCAAAGGTCTACAACTAGGGTTTTGAGTTTCTCAAAGAAATTTGGGTTGTAAAAGTCTCAACTGGTTTCCATTGTTCATCATAGATCTTCAACAACGTTCATGTCAAATTTCAAGTCTTGCATCACAAGTTTGCTCAGTCAATGGCTCAAATGATTGAAAATCAACTGTATGGGGTAAAAAGTCAATTATGGTCAACATGCAGTCAAATTTCAAGATTTTTGGTCAAAATCAACATTTTGAGGTGATATTCATCATTTGATCAAGGGTAGATCATGATTTCCCAAGGAAAGCTCTCAAATCATCAAAAGTCAAGAATTGTCAAATTAGGGTTTCCTTAGGAGAAGTCAACTGAACTTTGACCAGGCATAACTTTCAAATACTTCATCAACTTTTCCCCAACCAAAGCCCATTTTGAAGAAAATTCAATTCTCTACAAATTTGTTTTTATGCTCAAGTCCAAAAAATGCTTCATTTGAAAGATATGAACTAATACATTATATGCCATTTTCAAAAGTCAACAAAAGATACTTTTTGTCAAGGCAACTTCCATTAAGATAATGTCTCCAAATGAAAAAATGATCAAAATAGAAAGTGTAGAGGACATCTTGAACTTTCCAAAAAGTCAAACATCAGCTTCAAAAGATGAAAATTTAGCAAGTTATGTGTTTCACAAGTTGGGAAACTTTGAGGAAATTCATGAAATGCAAAATGAGAAAACTTGAGATTTTAAACTAGTGGGCCTAACTTTTGATACTCAAACATGTTCATAAGATGATATAAGACCTCTAAACCCATTCATATACTTTTAATGATTTTATTTGGATTATTTATTCATTTAAAAAGCAAATAAAATCAAAATAAAATATGAGATAAATGTGTAAGGACTTGGGCCTTTTGATTGTAGTCCATTACAAGCCCATTATGAACTCATGCAAGCCTGTCAACATGCCAATTCCTTGCATGGTTCAACAAGGAAGAGAATATTTCAAAATGGAAAAAATTCAAAGTGTTTTATTTTGTTTTGATTAAGTCCATCATGGCTTGATTTTGCTCCGTATTTATGGATTCACTTCCCTTCTCTATATATATATGTAAGCCAAGCCATGCCAAAGAGACGAAACCACTGCATACAAAAGCTAGAAAAATTATCAAAAATTTCTCAAAATCCTCGAGCCTCAAAGCTCTGTCCACAAGCCTTCTCATTCTACAAATATAGTCTTATTCTCTTCCTGGACGTGAAAGGGTAAGTTTGGACCAGATCCCATGGTCCAAAACGCATGAGACGAGCATGACATGCATCTCCGGTCACACAACATTTTGAAATTTATATTTTTGTATTTCATATATTTTTAAGCATCACAGATATCACTAAGGTATTCCCGAGCCCTTCCTGAACAGGTTCTGACCATTGATACATTCCCATGCACCCAGAATGGTTAAATACCATTTTTCTCTGATCTGTGCGTTTTGATTCAAAACGCATGATTCAAGAGTTTTTAACTCAAACTAATTCCAGATTTGGATTCAGGGGGGATTTTAAGGGGAGTAGGGTACTTTGTATGAAGGACCTTTGAACCTTCTCCTTATGTTGAGGATAATAACCCACTTCTTAGTCTTCTTTTTCATGATGAGGAGCGTCATCATCTCTTGTTGCCCTTTGGCTAGGTTAAGGAGAGTCTCTTGAAAATGTGCGTGTTGAGTTTGCAGATCTTTGACGGTTTGCTCGAGAGCCATCTTATACTGAAATAAATAGTAAATAGATGAGGAAACCTGTATCGGAAATTCTTCTTATGAAATGATGCATGATATGTGGATGCAATGTTTTCAAGGACCTTAGGAGATTTAAATTTGCTAGTCTAAAAAAGGAAACTGAAATTAAAATTGCATTAATAATTTCAAAAATTACAATTTCCCCTTGGGCTTATAATGAAAAAAAAGGGTCTCAAAGAGACAATAAAACGAACTCCTAAACCTAAGAATCAAGTCTCCCATAGACGCTTCCTCTTCGTATCGATGTATGCATTAAGGCTTTGCTCCTCATGAAGTCACTTTGTGAGCTCCAACACTTTCTTCTCGCTTGCATATAATTGAGCTTCAAAGGTGTCTCGTTCTCCCTTGAGTTGAATCTAGGACTTCTGCAATTCCTCGAGGTCAGTAGGCATGTCTCGATGAAGGATTGTATAAGGAATATCCCCTTCGGCAATGGGCTCCATAATCACTGGTAGAATAGTTAGATATGGCATCATGAGACTTTGAGCGCGGGCTCGTACCCATTTGAGATAAGGCTCCAAAGGAATGGAGTTCTTATGTCCCAAAGTCTGGTTATCAATCTTGTTTACCATGCCCCAAGCTCGTATAAACCTTTGATGATAACCTTGAAAGTCGTTCTCATAGTCGAACATAATACCCTGGATAAGTGCGTCATGAGGACCATCTCTTCGAGCATAACCAAATTGGCGTAAATCTAGAGAGGGGTTGTAAGTAATACCTCCCCTAATGCCAAGGAGTGGAACATTAGGGAATTCCCTACAGCAGTTAATGATAGTAACATCTTCCAGATATCGGGAACACCTATAAATATATGAATAAGAAAGCGACATCATCCTTTGAGACCACCTCAAACCTTGTTCATTATTCAATACTGATCGGGAAAGGTGCGAAATAAACCACTTAGATAGCAACGATATGCAACACATAAGAGACCCTCTCTTCCTCATAGTACGAGTGTGAAGAGAATGCAGAATATCTCCAAGAAAAGTAGGCACAAGGTTATGAGAAAGGAATATTTTGACGGAATTCACATCTATGAGTTGGTATGGATTAGGGAACAGTACTAACCCATAGATTAGAAGAGCCAAGATTTCTTCAAAAGCTTAAAAATTCATAGCATCCATGTGATCGGTGGAAATAGAACTGACTGTTTTTTAATCTGGTTTGCGAAATGTCGCGGTAAGCAAGAGTCGCCACCGTCTTTTATGTTCTCTAACATGGAAAGGACAAAAGCACATCAAAATTCCTTATTCGAGATGTCTCTCGGTTCGGGAGGTAGATTTATAGAAAGGGAAGGTGTTAGCACCCTTTCTATCTGTGGTTATCCACGGGCTCTTAGGTACTTGCTCTTATGTTTTCAAAAATGGTTTGCTTTTCAAGTGTTTGTGGGTTTTGAAAAAGTTTCGTTTGAAAAATTTCTAAGTAACTCTTGTATCTGTCCTCAAGAGTGTATGAAAAAATTTGTTTGAAAACCTTTTGAAAGTGTAGGTGCGAAAAGATGTTTTGTTCGTTTGAAAAGAGCAAGTACCCACGAGAATCTACCTACTCTAAGGAATTAGGCTGTGTAAGAGTCCTTTAGATAGTGCTATCCCATCATTGAGAGGTAGGTATCGTTGGAGTTATTCGGGTCAATTCGATTATAGGGACAGTGTGGTCACCAAAGCAATAGTAGGTCACCTTAGAAGTAACCCTAATGTCCTAGATCCTTTTTATCCGAGGCAACCGTTTCGAGGCAACTGGATCTTAGACAGGAGGGCGACCTCTAAAACACCCTATACTTGACGACCACGTTCGAGGCAACCAATGAGGCGTACCCTAAGAATGGCATGTGCTTGTGTGTTGTTTTCATGTTATATTATCTTTGATCATGCATTCGTGAGCTACAGATTGATTTTATTTCGCATACAGTCTTGCAGGCATAATTAACAGTTAAGAGTGCGGAAAATAAAGTGCGGAAATATGAATCTACGCTATTACAAGTCGCGGGTCTATACATCGCCAAAAACATAACCCGTTTTGGAAAATAAATGCGGAAAGTAAAGAAAGCAATAAAATCCTAATTAACTATTACATCCTTTGAGCAGATACATAAATAATCAAAATAAGAATAATGCGCGCAAAGAAATAGAATCAGGATGTACTTAGGGTTTTGACCCTTTTTGAGAAAAGAATGGTAACTTGTCCTTTTTTGCAATTTAATTAAAATATTAAACCTAAACCTAATTAATTAATTAATTAAAAGAAAAGATTTTTTTTTTTTTGTGTTTTTTAAGTCTTTAATGAAAATAAAATAAAAGGAATTAAAAAGTTAGTAAACAAAACCCTAATTCTAAACTAATTTTATTTATTGTAAAAAGAAATTAAAATTACCTAATTAAACTAAATCAATTTATTAGTATTTTATTTACAAAATAATGAATTAAAGTGAAATTTAATAATAATAATAATAATAATAATACAAATATTTTAAGTTTCTGATTTTTATTATAAAAATAATTTGTTAGTTAATAATAATAATAATAATAATAATAATTAAAAGAAATTAAAAAGAGAAAGAAAATAAAAAAAATATAGCAAACCAGGGGGGTGTGATGACCCAAATGGAGGTTTTGAAGAAGCAATTCTGGCCCATTTGCTTAAGCCTTTGTTGACTTCTGGGAATTGACTAGGGCGTGCTTTGACTTGGAGCATGGTGTTCTCCACTCTTTGACCAGTGGATTGAGGATAATGGCCACATGGCAACTGATCATTGAAGGTTCATGATGGAACATATTGGCAAGGCCTGCATAGGAATATGTTTGAAAAAATAGAAAGAAGCGTTTGGGGGACCTGGGAATCGAACCCAGGTCCCAATGGTTAATAGACAGCACATTCTCCACTGAGCCATGTGCCTGCATTTGTTAGTATATTGACAATTAATTATAATATATAAAAACAAAAAAACATCCTGAAGAACAACCAAAACGCGCGCTGTTTTTTGAATGGACCACTAGCACCTTGCCAGCTCACCGTCTTCCTCGTTTTTCCTGTAAAATAAGAATCAAATAGCGGGGGTTTTTAACCCCCACAAAGTGTAAATGCCAAAAATAGCGATTAGGTCTGTGCATTATATAAATAGGGTGCGAGGGTTTCAATGTCTTCGTCTCATTCAGACGGTTTCAACCATGTGCATCTTGAGGTCTAATTTTTCTTGTATAACAAAGCCCTATTTTAAAAGCTTCGAAACCCTAAATTTCATCAATGGTAGATTCTGATTCAAGGCGTTTCAATGCAATTAATTTATGCCAAAAGATTCCTGTGGATGCAAGCAACTCAAAACACACAAAAAATCACAGTAAAGATGCATGAATTATGAGTTTCGATTTTGACAAAGTTAGGCAAACCGTGAATCTGTTAGAAGCGATTTCTTGAGGTTAAACACTTGGTTTTGTTTGCAAATTGTTTCTGAGTATGCTAGCAACGTGTTTGAATCCTTAAATCGCCTTGAGAGGGCCTGGAAGTGAGAGAACAATTTTGACTTTGTTCTTGATTTTTTCAATATGGCATATGGTTCTGCAGCAGCTTTTGCACGTTTAAGGCTTTAGGGTTTGCTTCAGTACATATAGTGGAATGAAACTAGGGTAAATCTTGCACATGAAATCCATTGTATTGAAGATTGTATATTTGATTTTCAATCAAATATTTTAGCATCTTTTTGATTGAGAAACCTTGCCAATTTTGGAGTTTTTGATGTCCTTGATATGTACACGAATTGCCAGCTTGCCCTGAGTGTATTTGCATCACAAAAAGATTTGAAAACCATATCTTTTGAATTTTCCTACAATTAAATGAATTAAATGAATTAATATTAATAAAAATTCAATTAATTAATTAAAAATAAGAAAATAAATCAATTTAAGTTCAATGGGTCGTGCATATGCTTTGGGCAATGTTTCAAGAAAGAATTTGAGGCCCATTAGCAAAAATGAAGTGTTTTGGGCAAAGTTGACTTTTCCAAATTCCCAAAAATTTCCCAACTTCTCCAATGCATATCTTGCTCAATTTTGATCCTATGAACATGTTCTTGGACATTTTGGAAAGGTCTTGAAGTCCTCTAACCAATTCCTTTGGTCCCATGTCATTTCGATTTACCAATCTCAAGTTATGGTCTTTGACTTAAAGTGCCTTTTTGTTGACTTTTGAAATTGACCTATAATGTAGAAATTGATAACTTTTTGTGAGAGCATTTCTTGGACTTGGAATGTGAATATGAGTTGTAGGAAATGTCATCCCCTTCAAAATGAGCATTGGATGGGATTTTTCTGATGATCCATGAAAAAGTTATGCCTTGGTCAAGTTACAGTTGACTTTTCAGCTGTCCAAAAATAGAAACTTTTGCATCTTTGAAGATTTTTGAGCCATTCTTGTGGAATCATGATCAAGTTTTGATCAAATGATGATTGTGGCTTCAAAATTAGATGTTGACCAAAATTTTTGACTTTTGACTGAAAATGACCATTTTACCCCTGCAGTTGATTGTGAACCAAATGAAGCTTTTGACTGTGCAACTTGACCCTGTGAGTCTTGAAACTTGCCATGTAGATGATTGAGGATATGTGTAGGCCTATGGGACTTGATTGGACCATTGAAAACCTCAAATTCACTGAAGGAACCAAAACCCTAATTTGACTGGCTTAGGAGGATGTTTAGACTAGGCAACCCCTTGATCCATTTGAAGATTGATCTTGACAAATCTTAAAGAATATGGGAGGGCAAATTTTGGAGTACAACAATCCAGAAATAGTCGAGCCTTCTTTAAAAGAATTTTAGCTAGAAAACCCTTGACTTCACTCCTTGTTTCCCAATTAGCTACAATGTCAGATCGCTTCAAACGCAAGGTTAATGCAATTTCTTCAGGTTGTGGATCTTTCTCTAAATTAGTGAAAGGTATTTGGTTAAGAACAGTTATTTCCAGTAATTGAGAGAACTCCTCCATTGCGGGCACTAACTGATAATTGGGAAAGGTGAAGCAGTGACGTACAAGGTCAAAGAACTGGAATATGACACTCATCATATCTTCTTCAAAATCCAAGGTAAGCAAACTGAGTAGTCGAACATGCCTTTTGATGAATGGAGAACATTCGAGAACCCTTGATACTAACTCCTTAAGTTGAGAAGGTATCCTAAAAAAATTGATCCGGATAGTGTTTCTGCGAGCGGAAGACATAACCTACAAAACAGAACAAAGATAAATCCCTAGGTCCTTGAAATGGTTAGTGAAAATGATATTACATGATGTCATGTTCTAACAATTTAATCATACACAAACAAAGAACACAAGGTCTTAGGTTTAAGCTTGCATGGAGTTTACAGGTAAGTACCCTCTTGAAGTTTTAGTTGGCTCAACCTGTCCTAAAAGAAGTAACCAGGTTATAGGAATCTCTATATCAATAATCTTTCTTCTCGGGCATTGTTTCAGCACAAGCATCAAAACTAGGACCGAAATATCCCAATAGTCTGATCTCAATGAGTGTAGTATCGAGTATTAACCAACTTCAGTCTGCACCAAAGTCAGCTATCTCACTACTTTCTAATGGATAAGTTGTTCAACTAAGGTTCTACAGTCAGTTAGTGCTTTATGACACCAAACAACAGCCTCGTATTCTCCTTGTTTTAACTCAAGGGACACCAGTACCAATAAATGTGTCACACTAACGTAGCCATCGCTTTAACCATATCAATCTCAATTTTGATTAACCATAACTTTCTCAATTTTTATTGAAAATGTGCAAACTTTATATGCCTAAAAAGAGGATGAAAAATCTCCAACTTTGTAGGAGATGCCACAAGCCTAAAGAATAAAAGGAAAAATAGTTATGAAGCTTGTAAGTTTTGGACACTTAGTGAAATTTTGGTTAAAAATGCAAAAATCTAACTTCTTCATGTCCATTTTTGAATGACCATTTGGACTCAAATAAAAAAGTTGGCAACATGAAAGTTGAAGATTGAAGTTTTCTCTTCATTTTTCATTCAATAATCATCTCAAATGGTTAAGTGTAGAGGAAGATACGGTGATTAGGATTTTGAGCTTCAAACTGAATTTTTGCCCAGCACAAGGCAAGTCACGCGCGCTAGGTGGGAATTTCATCAAACATGTTGTGGGCGCGCATTCATCATCACTTTTCTATGAGAAATATTCATTATTTTGAAAAATATCCAACATTAAAGATCAAGCCCTAAATGTAAGGAACAACTCTGCTTCAGAAAGTTTCTCCAAATTCTTCCTACATTTTGAGATATAATTGTGTGAAGAAGGCACCATGCATGCTGAATTTTTGCCTAGCACAAGGCTTCATGCGCGCGCAGCAAGCCTAGTCAGGCTTGGCATTTTATCAAACAGTTTGTAAGCATGTGTTCATGTCCAAATATCTCATTGATTCAAGCTTCATTTTGAAAAATTGTGAACATGAAAGTTGGAGTATGAAAGCTCCTCTCCATTTTTTATTCAAACCTTGTCATGTTTCATGAACCATGAAGAGAGATATAAATAGAAAATTTGCATGGGAATGCATGGTTTTTATTTTGTGCAACCAAGTCCAATTGCCAGCTCACGCCCCCATCCACTTCTCACTAACTCCAAAATGCACGTTTTCTCACTCTCAAACAACATAAAATGCATAACCTTCATTTCTCATTTTCCCTAACTTTCTTTATTCTTCTCACTCTATATAAAGCATATGCGTTCAACAATCAAGGGGGTTGGAAGATTGCAAATCAGAAGCAAGTAAGCACATCTCTCTCTTCCTCACGCATCTCTCTCTTCATTACAAGCATAATTTCTTCTTCCCTCTTTCTCTCCTCCATTGCCAAGAAAGCATCCTCCATATTTCTATTTTCTCCAAGCAAGTTTCTTCGCATCTCTTTCTCTAGTCATTATCTCTAAACATTCAAGCTTCTCTCTAATTAATTGCTCTTTATTTGAACTCAAGCTTCATCAAGTTCATTTCAAGGTAATTATCCATTTTTCTCACTCTTGTTGCAACTTACGTGTTGATTAAATCCATGAGCCTTTTGAACAAATCAAGAGCATATTCATAATCCTTGCATTTTTGTGATCAATTTTCATTTTTAGATTGTGTAATTTGAAGGAGAATTGAAGGAGAAAAGTGAATCACAAAACTGTTTGTTAAAATGTACAAATCAAATCGTGTTCATCCATCATCCTTCACGCGTGCTTTTCTCTGTTATCAAGGCATCATTTCATGAAGTTTTTGGTCCTAGCATGTTCTACTAATTTCTCTCTTGAATTTTGGTGTTGGAATTTTTAAATTTCATTAAGAATTGAATGAGATATTTTGACATGAAAGTGGTGTTTCAAACTGAAATAAAGCTGGATAATATGGCTTGTGGTAGGGATGACTGCATGGCAGTCTGTGATTGGACATGTTCTTCATGCATTTTACAGCACATTTTTTCAACAACAGGTGTAAATAACATTTGCATATTAATTTTCTTTATTTTTCTCCAATTTCCTTTAAATATTTTCTTCACTTCAAAAATTATGAAAAAAATATTTTAAACTCCTTTTTCAATATATTTTCATATTTTGATTTTATTTCATTTTTTAAATCATTTTTCTTGATTAAATAAATTCATGTAAATAATTAGGGTTTTATTATTCCTTTAAATCTTGAATTTTATTTTCCTATTTCTATTAAATCAAAAAATCCATAAAAAATACTTTTGGGCTCCTCTCTGAGTTTATTACTTGAAAATATTTTTTTTCCTATTTTATACACTTTTGGATCACTCATTAAAATCATTTGGACATATCATCTTTTATTTGTATTATTTTTGTTGAATTGTGTAAATAATTTCCATTCCTTTTTCCTTTTGACATGAAATTCAAGAAAAATACGCTTTCTGATCCTTAGAATTTTCTTGACATTTAGGTTATTTTACATCCAATTTATTTGACGTTTAGATCTAATTGATTAATTTTGAAATTAATTTCCTATTTTAGGGTTTTTGCTTGATCATTCACAATAATGGATTAAAAGTTCTAACTTCCCATGCCTATAAAATCACAGATGAAGTTGTTTAGAGTGCTAGAACATCTTGAGGCCATAAAATTTTTTTTTATGGAATTTTACAATGTGGTTTCATATTTTTTACAAATTATTTCCCAAAATCATCTAGTTTAAGGCTTATACTTGCTAGTTTCAAAGTTTGCATTTCTAAAGCAAATTTCCACCTCAATCCAGGGACTCTAAATTTTATTTTTAACTTTTTTAGGACTTTAGGAAGTTAGGTTTTTAATTTCATAATTTTTCAAGTCATTTTCATATTTTAAAACTAATTTTGACTTAAGTGTGCATTTAGGGTTTTACCTTTGATTAATGCTTGTAATTGAAAACTTTTGTACATGATTCTTGTTTAATTCTTGAAATAGCATGTGGTACTGACTTGAGGCATATTTTGAGACAAATTCTTTAACCTCATTGGGTCTTTGGTGTTGATAGGTTGATAAACCAAATCTACTAAAATGGACGAATGATGTTGATGATATTTGAAACTCTAATCCCTTCCCTCTTCATCTTATCCCCCTTTCTTATTGTATTACATGTTATGGGACGATGATATCTATATCATTTATCCAAACATGAAGTACATAGATTGATATTGACCGACCTCAAAATAGGTGCGACTTGTACATAAGTCCACTTACGATTGCTTAACATAGCGCTAAAGTTTGTCCCGATTTGAGAAAATGATCACTCGCGGCCCAAACTTATGTTTTCAAGCCCAAGTATATTAATTTGATCCCTTTAATCCAATAACCTTGAGATTCATTGTTAGGAGGCTTTGGTTCTACCAATCCTCCAATGGATCTTCATCAATTTTGGTTAACGCAGATCACTTAAACATCATTGATCATTAAATGTTGCCTTAAATATTCTTAAATGGATGATATACTTGACAAAAAGAAAATGCAACTTGTTGTTGAGAGGCTTTGGTTCTACCAATCTTCTAATGATTTCCAAATTCAAGTTTCAAGATGGTCATCCAACTAACCATAAACTTCTAACAATTGACTTTATTTTATGCTTTTACTTTATATACCATTTACTTTAGTATTTTCATTTCATGATATTTTCATCCTTGCTCACTTGAGAATTTACTTTTATGCTATTTTTATTTTGCTCACTTGAGCTTTTCTTTTCTTTTTGAAAATACTTAATAATCAACATGAACCATAAAAAAATTTAATGATACTTGTACTATTTGGTTACTATCCTGGGCATTATAGAGTATTGGACTTCTTGGACTTAGGATTAGAGACTCTGATCATATGTTGGAGACCTTGTGACCTTAGTTGATATTTTGTCTGGAGTTATTGAGGTTTACCTCAAGACATTGGCTTGTTTGTTTGTTTTGTGTGCAGGTTATTATGATTACGTACTTTTCTTGTAAAGTGGAATTCATTTGTATACAGCCGTTACTCTGCCCAATTTTTGTGAAGACTTGATACACTTGAAGTTTAGTTCTCTCAAGAGGTCTAGTATCTTTGCTTGCTTAGTTTCAATCCAAAGAATGGGAATTCTATCTTGACTCATAATGTCGAGTATTGGCTTCTTGTTGATTAGATGGTTCTTCTCCCTAGATTTTACCTTATGCTTTAGGATAGTCTCTTCATCTCCTCCCATTTTCTTTAATTTCAAAAATCTTCTCCCTCCTTTTGAAAACTCTTATTGTTTTTAAACTTGAACCATTTTCATAATAAACTTGGACTTAGGTCCATGCATTTCCAAAACATTTTCATAAATAAACTTCAATCAACTTAATAATACTTTGACATCCTTTTTTGTGAGAAGACTAAAAGTAAATCAATCTCATTTCAAACCATTTTTTCACTTTGGTTTTACTTTAAAACTTTTCTCAAAAGATTAGACTCTTGTCAATCCTTGTAGTGATGCAAACTACTATACTTCTACAATATATAGTGAAGTGAGATATTTTCCACTTGGGTGTTGAGTTAGGCATTATTGATTTTAAAATCCAAGCCATATCCTCCACTTTGAGATGACGCAAATACTCCTTTCTCATGATTGTGGGTAGTAAGTATGTTTTCCACACAGACAGTGACGATGATGTATTATCTCATAAAATCAACCAACACACTTGTGTTTTAAATTTTTTAAAAGGTGAACTACATGTACCCTGAACCCCTATTGCACGAAAGGTGGTATGTAGGCCTTAAAGGTTCACAACCGCGACAAGTGTAAAAATCATAAAAATATTTCTTTTCTCACCTCTACCATCAATTTTTATACAATATTTTATAGCCAAAATATACAGTTTTTACAAAGAGGTTCCTACGGAGTACTGTAGATGTTTAGGGTGATAATACCTGCCCTTTGTATAACCAACCCCCTTACCTTGAATCTTTCCCCCTCTTTTGGGTTATTCTCTCTTTTCCCATTCCTTTGCAAACAATAAAGCGTGGTGGTGATTTTTATTTTGATATGTATAAGTCTAGTCAATCCAATGGCTTAGTCTCAACATTTCTATCGCTACAGAAAAAAAGGCGACTTCACTGGGGACATATTGACCTCTTACTGGTCCATCCCTAAGTGGTTTGAGCCTATATTTGTTTATATTTGTATATGTGCTATTGTTGTTTATGTGTTATATGTTGTATATATGTTTATCTGGATTTTCCTGGTTTTCATGGTGCTTGGTGATTACTCATGAGTCTTATACCCGAACTTGGGCAAACATAAGATAGGAAGGGCGGTATAGTCATGTTAACTTTGAGTGAGTAATCCCAAAAAATGAGATATGATATCCCCCACTCAGTAGAGGCTCCTTTGACTGTAGTGTCGTTTACCAAGTAATCGGGAAGATGTGTTGCTTTCGACCTGAGAGCCTGCTGAAACTGAGGACCGTAGAATACCTAACCCATCTTGGCCTTTTAGGTGTAGTGGGGAAGCTATGATGGAGTAATTCGGAAATAGTTGTCACGTGATACTACGCTCGGACGAGTTTTTTCTTGAGAATATTACTAATTACTGAGTTAATCGAGAAGTTGGTAATATCCGAAGGAAGGATGTAGACTTTGGGAACCTCTAGAACCTTGTTCAATAGGTAATAAGTCTTAGACCATACCTTATGGGTAGTACCTTCGACCTCATGCTCGTGACGTTGAACCTATAAACCTTATTTTTGTGATCTTGTGTGTGATTGTTGCATCATGCATTCATGCACTCATAAGCATCTTTTGAAGAAATTTTATTTCAAGGGGCTTAAAAGTTGACCGTTTGTGAATATCTCAAGTACCTTTTCACTATGGATTCAGGAAAAAGAAAGACATGAAAATACAGTTTCAAAGATCCCAAGATAGACGGGTTGATGAGTCTGATTCCCGAGATTGAGCATTCTGCAGATTTTCGAAGGAATTATGGGTCCATCATTTCTCTCATGAAGCTTAGGATGAAGGAGGGTATTATCTCGACCTTGGTCCAGTTCTATGATTCGATGTATCATTGCTTTACTTTCCCTAACTATCAGTTGATGCCTACACTAGAAGAGTATTCTTATCTGTTGGGTTTTCCTATTATTGATCGTATTCCTTTTACTGGTTTAGAGGGTGAGCCAAAACCACATGAGATTGCTGCTTTGATCCATTTGGGGAAGTCTGAGGTTGAATCCCATATGACTACTAAAGGAGGGATTATAGGATTACTAGCTCAGTTCTTATTGGAGAAACATTGTTACTTTTCCAGGATAAAGAGTACAATCCATTTTGAGGCCATATTTGCTCTACTTGCTTACAGGTTGTTCTTATTTCCTAATGTAGATAAATTTGTTGACATTAATGCTATCAGGATCTTCATGATTGGAAACCCAGTTCCTACCTTGTTAGGTGATACTTATCACTCTATTCATCTTCGGGATTCTTATCATTGGGGGATGATTATCTGTTTCGCGCCTCTGTTGTACCGGTGGTTTACTTCTCATTTGCCTCAGTCTGATGCTTTCTGGGATATTAGGAAGGAACCCCGTTGGGCTCCTAAGATCATGACACTTACTCACTCAGATATTATTTGGTATCATCAGGCTTACCATGATGTAGAGATTATCGATAATTGTGGTAGTTTCCCCAATGTACCTCTTCTTGGTGCAAAGGGAGGAATTAACTACAACCCTGTTCTTTCACAATAACAACTTGGTTATCCGATGAGGGATAAACCAAATAGTATTCATTTGATTAGTTTCTTCCTGAAAGAGGGAGAAGACCATAAGGAAGCTACGAAGCAGATTGCGAAGGCCTGGCGTCACATTCACATGAAGAGTAGGAAAGACTTGGGACCTAGATGGGCTGTTTCTTTGGAGCCTTATCTTCAGTGGATCCAAGCGAGAGCTATTCAGTTGAAGATGTCATATTCTCATGAAGCACCTATGCCTGATTTGTTTATGAAAACCACTCCTCCATTATTGGATGATGTGGAAGATCTACAACTTGCTTTAGTCAGGATGCAGCAGGAAAAGGAAGCTTGGAAGAATAAGTGTCGAACTCTAGAGATTTCCTACAGAGCAGACTTGAAGGAGAAAGACGACTTGATTGAGATTCTTGAGAGTCGGGCTGTAGAGACGATGGAGATGCAAGGAAATTTATTTTACCCTAAGCCTCAGTCAGATGCTAGTTGCTCACTTCCTGATTAAGGTGATTGGAAGGAGGTCGCCACCAGATATGTAGAAGAAAACCAGAGATTGAAGGCTCAGATTGCCAGACTTACAGGGAAGTGTCAGTGTATAGAGTGATCTCCATCAGCTTTACTTCTTAGGGTTTTAGACTTTACTTTAATCTTGAACTTGAGATTATTGAAACTTGTAATCCATTTTGGAAGTTATAATAAAAAAATTCAGTATTTCAAATGTGTTATTACTTTGATATTTGCAATGATTGTCTATAAAATCTTTAAGTCCCTTTAAATAATAATAATAAAATAAATCATGTGCATTGCACATCATGCATCATATTGTACATATTTCTTGCATTTTTTGTGCATATCCAGGTGTCTTACTGAGCTTCTTTACTTTGTTCAGCAAGCTGTCTCACCACTATAATACTCGGGATAATTTTAGAAGGAAGATGGACAAATTAGAACAAGAGAATCGTGAGCTGCGCGAGGAAGTTTATGCTCTGAAGGCCGGTATGGCCAATCTCACTGCTCTGATGGAATCATTGGTGGTTGCTCAGAATCAGCCACCGATTGCTCAGCCTCAATAAACAGTGGTTACTACTGAAGCTCTGGCTGTTCCTGTATCTGCTACTCTAGTTGGTATTCAAAATCTCATGCCTTAAGGTTATCCATGAGGAATTCCAGAGGACTTTGTGCCTGAAGGTTTCAATCTTGGTCCTCAAGTTACTCTAATTGTTCAGACTATTGTTACTCCTGCACCTCCTGTGGTGCATGTTACTCCTTCTGCACCTCCTTCGGTGAATGTTGTGCCATTTATTAATAACGAAGCTTATCATCCTTTTCTTCCACAAAGTGAAGGCTTGGGTATCTATGATCAAATGAATGATTTTCAAGATCAGTTTGACAAGATGCAAAGGGAGATGAAGGCCCTCAGTGGAATGGAATTGTTCGGGAAGAATGTGAATGATTTGTGCTTGGTCCCGAATGTCAAGATACTTGCGAAGTTTAAAGTTCCGGAATTCGAGAAGTACAAGGGAAACACTTGTCCTCATGCTCATATTATGATGTATGTAAGAAGAATGTCTACCGACACTGATGATCAACCTTTGCTGATTCACTTTTTTCAAGATAGCTTGATCGGTGCTGTGTTGAAGTGGTACATGAGTTTGGACAGTGTCAATATACAAACTTTCAATGACCTGGGAGAAGCGCTCATTAGACAATACAAGTATAATATGGATATGGCGCCTGACCGGGATCAAATCAGGGCAATGGTCCAGAAGGACAGGGAATCATTCAAAGAATATGCACATAGATGGCAGGAGGTAGCCTCCCAAGTCATTCCTCCAACCTAAGAAAAGGAGATGACTAAGATTTTCCTGAAAACTGTGGGTGCTTTCTACTATGACAGGATGGTAGAAAGTACGCCAAGTGACTTTACTGAAATGGTGGGCATGGGTATCCATCTGGAAGAGGCTGTAAGAGAGGGTCGTCTAACAAAAACCGAAAGTTTCATAAGTATGAAGAAGCCATCATATGGGTTTTCCAAGAAGAAGGAAGGAGATACAAATGTTGTTATACAAGACAGAAGGGTTAATCCCCCTAGAAGAAATTATCAGCGTCATCAACAGGTCGCATCAGTAACTCCAGTTGTTTGTGTGGCTCCAACCACAATTGCTTATCAGAGACCTTCCCATCAGAGGAATCAAGGGTATAATCAGAGGGGGGAGAATTATGACCGTATCCTTATGAGCTATGCATAATTACTCCCGACGTTAATTCAAAAGAAGTTGGTTCAGACCAGACCACCTCCTGCTATACCATTACCGTTAACTTGGTATTATAAGGAAGACCAAACATGTGCTTTTCATCAGGGAGCACCAGGGAACAATGTTGAGAACTGCTATCCTGTGAAAACCGAAGTACAAAAATTGGTGAGGACTGGCATCTTATCCTTTAAAGATGTTGGGCCTAATGTGAAAGATAATCTATTGCCAAAGCATGAGGGAGCAAATGCAGTGAACATGGTGGCTGGTTGTCCAGTCGACTTCCAGATTTTCAATATTAAATTGGTTAGAGGAGATTTGGTAAAAATGCATGCTAACCTCTGCGAGTTTAGTTACTATACGCATGACCATGCTGGTTGTGGTATTTGCAGCATAGATATACAGGGTTGTGACAAGATAAAGGCTGATTTGTAAGAGATGATGGATGAGGGCCGCATCCATATAATCAGGCCTAAGGCAGAGTATGAGGAGGAAGTAAACATGGTTTCTGGATGTCCTGGAGAGTTCAGAATCTTTGATGTGGAATATATGAATGATGACTTGGTGCAGTTGCATGCTTCCTTCTTCCAGATGAAAGGTCAAGAAAGACACCATTATGGATCTTACCGGATCTGCTGTAAAGATTCGCGCGGTTGTTCCATTATGAGAAAAGGTATTCAGTTATTGTTGGAAAATGGTACCATCAAGGTTTCAGGAAATAAGGATGATTATGTTAATATGATTGAAGATTGTTTGGATGGGACTACGTCAGATGATGAGTATGCCTCTGTAGATGAGTTTTTCTCCTTAGATGAAGATATGTTTTCCAGAGATGACTCTGTAGTGACTGAATATGTTGAAGAAGGAGTAAATGTTATTGTTCCTTGTTTTAGTATGCCTACCCCTTTTGAAGTTGAATATCATGACAATCCAGCTATTACTCCATTGGTGATTAGCTTGTCGGGTCCTGTCCCTTACAAGTCTGACAAGGTTATACCCTACAAGTATAATGCTACAATTTTAGACGATGGTATGGAAGTTCCCATCCAGCATATGTCCAATGTTGGAAATATTGCTGAGGCCAGGTGAGTGACCAGTAGTGGTCGTGTGTTTGCGACTGCCATTAGAAAAAATGATAATGCTGGAAAGAAAGTTGTAGAAAGTGTTGAACCCAAGAAGGCAGTAGGGGAACCTAGTGGAGCTACACTAGAAAAAGAGGTGGATGATATATTGAAAATTATAAAGATGAGCGACTATAGGATCGTAGATCAATTGTTGCAGACTCTGTCAAAAATATCTATTTTGGCCTTGCTTATGAACTCCTCTGCTTATAGAGAATCTTTGATGAGGGTATTGGACCAAGCTTTCATAGAAAGTGATATGTCAGTGGACCAATTCAATAGTATGGTAGGGAACATTCCATCATGTAATAACCCTAGTTTTTGCAACGATGAATTGCCCGATGAAGGAAGGAATCACAATTTGGCCCTCCACATCTCTATGAATTGCAAGAGTTATTTGTTATCCAATGTACTGATTTATAATGGACCCGCGTTGAACGTCATACCAAGGAGCACGCTTATGAAGTTGAAATATCAAGGAACGCCCATGCGCCCGAGTGGCATTATTGTGAAAGCGTTTTATGGATCAAGGAAATATGTTATTGGTGAAGTGGACTTGCCTATTCATATAGCCCCACATTTGTTTCAGATTACTTTCCAAGTCATGGACATTATACCCTCTTACAGCTGTTTGTTGGGACGACCATGGATACATGAGGCAGGGGCCGTCACTTCGACTTTACACCAGAAGTTAAAGTTTGTGCGTGAAGGAAAAGTGGTAATCATAAATGGAGAATTGGCATTATTGGTATACCATTTGTCCTCTTTCAGTATTGTGGAAGCGGATGAAGCTGCTATTGGGACCCATTTCCAAGCTTTATTCGTTGATAATATAAGAGGAAATGAGAATTCTATAGCTTCGTTTAAGGATGCACAACAGGTTGTGCGTAATGGCCATAGTGAAGTATGGGGACAGATTATTGATCCACCTGTAAACAAGAATAGAGCTGGCTTGGGATTCTCTTTGAAGAATGATAAAGGTAAGAACATTAAGCCGAAGTCTGCTGCAGGAAAGTATCAGGATATCTTTTGTAGCAGAGGCTATATTCATCCAACTGTTTTCGGGATTAATGCCATTGTGGAAGATGAAGTAGAGCCATAAATGCCAAATTATGTGATGCACGGAGTTAGGGTTCAGCACTGGATCACCATTGATGTTCCCTCTTGCATACATGTCTCAAAGTAATTTGTTTTTGTTAATATTTTAAAAAAGATTTCACTCTTCCCAAGGTGAAAGTATTGATATTGTATTGGATTATCTGTTTGCTTTGATCTTTAAAATCAATAATAAAAGTTGTCTTTGTTTCCCAAATAGTGTTTTTTTTATTTTAAGCTTTTTCTTGGAAAATGGTAATCAGAAAAAACCTTTCTAAAATAAATAATAACTGAAATTGAATATGCATAATCACTTGTTATATGTGCAAGTTTCTAAAAGCAATCATAAATCATATGTGCAGATTAATTAAAAAACCCGTTGAATACAATGACCCTGCACCCTCTCCATACTTCGAATGTCCTGTGTATGGGGACGAAGAAGAAGACTATAATGAGATTCTAGAATAGGTCTCACGGTTTCTTGAGTGCAAGGAGAATGTCATTCATCCATATAAAGAGCCATTGGAATAATAAATTTGGGTTCAGAAGAAGATCTGAAGGAAGTCAAGATTAGAGCATTGTTGCATCCTGATGTGAAGAGCCGGTTAATTGAGATGTTGAAAGAATATGTAGACATTTTTGCTTGGTATTACAAAGATATGCCTGGTTTGGATACAAATATTATAGAGAATCATTTTCCGTTGAAGCCAGAGTGCCCGCGAATTAAACAGAATTTGTGAAGAACCCACCTAGATATGGCAGTAAAAATCAAGGAAGAAGTTCTAAAGTAGATTAATGTCGGTTTTCTTGTGACATCAGTGTACCCTTAGTGGATCTCCAATATTGTCCCAGTACTGAAGAAAGACGGAAAAGTTCGCATGTGCGTAGATTACATAGATCTAAATAAAGCTAGTCTAAAAGATGATTTTCCATTGCCGCACATTGATATGTTAGTGGATAGCACAACAAAATTCAAAGTTTTGTCGTTCATGGATGGATTTTCTGGATATAATCAAATAAGGATGGCTTTTGAGGACATGGAAAAAACAACGTTTATCACACCCTGGGGAACATTCTGTTACAGAGTGATGCCATTCGGGTTAAAGAACGTTGGTGCAACGTACCAGAGGGCTATGATAACCCTATTCCATGATCTGATGCACAAGGAAATTGAGGTATATCTTGATGATATGATTGCTAAATCCCAGACTCAAGAAGGGAATGTAGAAGATTTGTTGAAATTGTTTCAGCATTTGAGGAAGTATCGTCTCCGCTTGAATCCAAATAAATGTACCTTCGGTGTTCGATCAGGGAAATTGATGAGTTTCATTGTCAACCAAAGAGGGATTGAAGTTGACCCTGATAAAGTCAAAGCAATTCAAGAAATGCCAACGACGAGAACTGAAAAGCAAGTCAAAGGTTTCCTCAGGCGTTTGAATTACATCTCTAGATTCATTTCCCACATGACTGTAATGTGTGAACCAATCTTTAAGTTGTTAAAGAAAGATCAAGGTTGTGTGTGGACAGATGACTGCCAAAGGGCATTTGAAAGTATTAAATAATATCTGCTTGAACCTCCTATCTTACTTCCTCCTATTGAAGGAAGACCATTGATTATGTATCTGATAGTGTTAGATGATTCCATGGGTTGTATTCTGGGACAACAAGATGAAACGGGGAAGAAAGAGTATGCCATTTATTATGTCAGTAAAATTTTTACTGACTGTGAGTTGTGGTATTCTATGTTGGAAAAGACATGTTATGCTCTGGCTTGGGCGGAAAAACGTTTGTGACAATATATGTTGAATCACACCACTTGGTTGATCTCCAAAATGGGTCCAATCAAGTACGTTTTTGAAAAGCATGCTCTCACTGGGAGAATTGCCTGTTGGCAGATGTTGTTATCTGAAAATGACATTGAATACCGCACTCAAAAAGCTATTAAAAGCAGCGTGTTGGAAAATTATCTTGCTCACCAGCCAGTTGATGATTATTAGTCTGTGAAGTATGATTTCCCTGAAGAGGATGTGATGTTTCTGAAAGTGAAAGATTATGATGAACCATTACCTAAGGAAGGTCCTGATCCTGAGTCTCGTTGGAGCATGATATTTGGTGAAGCTATGAATGCTTATGGTAAAGGGATTGGTGTTATGATTGTCACTCCTCATGGATCACAAATACCTTTTACTACAAGGTTAACATTCGATTGCACCAATAATATGGTAGAATATGAGGCTTGCATCATGGGTCTCGAGGAATCTATTGATCTCAGAATTAAAATTCTAGATGTGTATGGCGATTCAGCTTTGGTTGTAAATCAGATTAAAAGAGAGTGGGATACTCGTCACCCTGGCTTGATCCCTTATAAAGATTATGCTAGAAGATTGTTACCCTTCTTTAATAAAGTTGAATTCCATCATATCCCCATAGATGAAAATCAAATGGCGGATGCTCTGGAAACTCTGGCTTCTATGTATCAAGTGAATACTTGGAATGATATACCTCGAATTACAGTTCTGCGACTGGATAGGCCTGCTCATGTGTTTGCAACAGAGGAAGTAGTAGATGAGAAACCTTGGTATTATGATATCAAGCATTTTCTCCAGACACAGGAATATCCAATTGGTGCATCGAATAAAGATAGAAAGACATTGAGAAGATTGACTGGAAGCTTCTTCCTCAGTGAAAATGTGATGTACAAGAGAAATTATGACATGGTCTTGCTCAGATGCGTGGATAAACAAGAAGCAGACATGTTGATGCATGACATTCATGAAGGTTCCTTTGGAAATCATGCCAATGGACATTCGATGGCTAAGAAGATGCTAAGGGCAGGTTACTATTGGATGACGATGGAATTTGACTGTTACAAATTTACAAAGAAGTGCCATAAATGCTAAATTTATGCTGATAAAATTCATGTGCCTCTGACACTTCTCAATGTTATTTCTTTCCTGTGGCCTTTCTCTATGTGCGGTATTGACATGATTGGAATGATTGAACCCAAAGCTTCAAATGGACACCATTTTATCTTGGTAGCAATTGATTACTTCACCAAATGGGTGGAGGATGCTTCATATGCTAATGTTACCAAGCATGTGGTAGTGCGCTTCATTAAGAATAATCTCATATGTCGGTATGGTGTGCCAAGCAGAATTATCACCGACAATGGCTCGAATCTGAATAACAAGATGATGAAAGAACTTTGTGAATAATTCAGGATTGTCCATCACAATTATTCTTCGTACAGGCCAAAGATGAATGGGGCTGTTGAAGCTGCTAATAATAATATCAAGAAGATCATCCAAAAGATGATTGTTAGTTATAAGGATTGGCATGAAATGCTCCCTTTTGCTTTACATGGATATATGACATCTTCCCGCACTTCAACATGAGCAACCCTATTCTCCCTTATGTATGGCATGGAAGTAGTGCTTCTAATCGAGGTTGAGATTCCCTCTTTGCGTGTGATATTGGAAACCAAGTTGTCAGAGGCTGAATGGGTCCAAAACAGGTTTGACCAATTGAATTTGACTGAAGAAAAGAGGATGACAACATTGTGTCATGGGCAGTTATATCAGAAGAGAATGAAGAAAGCATTTGATAAGAAGGTCAAACCTCGTGAATTCAGAGAAGGCGACCTCGTGCTCAGGAATATCATGTCTTTTAACACTGATTCTAGGGGCAATTGGACTCCCAATTTTGAAGGCCCATATGTTGTCAAGAAAGCCTTCTCTGGCGATACATTAAATCTTGAAACTATGGATGGCGATGAGTTCGCACATCCCATGAATGTTGATGTAGTCAAGAAATATTTTTCCTAAATAAATAAAGAACAACTCACTAAGTTTAAAACCCGAAAGGGCGGCTTAGGCAAAAAAGAGCGTCTTGGTAGGCCGAAAACCCGAAAGGACGGTCTAGGCAAAAATTAGAGACATAAATAGAATAAATTTTCCTGCTAAGTTGAAAACCTGCAAGGGCAACTTAGGAAAAAGTTAGGGACTTTCTTGGCAAGTAACTACATCAGACAAGACTTGATCATTGAAGCAACAATCTTCTTGGATCCTCACCATATTTCAACAGAAGTTGCTGCTTAGGATTTTAAAGTTGTTAGGGAGAATAGTGGTCATTGTATTCCAATGTATCTTTTCCATTATATATTACCCTTTTCCGAACTTTGTAATCATATGTGGAGTCTCTCCATTCGCAGACTACCATTCTATTAATAAAGTTTGAGATTTTATCCAATTCTTATTTTATTCTGCTTACAAAGAGTCCATTTATTATTGATAGTAATTTTCAAAGCAAAAAGATTAAATAACAAAATTATTTTTCAAAAAGAATTTACAAATTACTTTTACTTTAGACTTTATGATTCAAGAGGAAAACAAAATTGTTGATCCCAGGAATGGGCGAACTCTTGTAATTTTGGGAAGTTTTGTTTTCCCGGGAAGTTTCTCTCAGGTCATTTTCGCTGGTATGCGCGTGATTTTTGTATATTAAAGATGATACCAATTGGCATAAGGTGCGATATTGGGTTTGTGATCCCATTGTCCCCAGTCAAGTCTTGGTTCATTTTTTTGATTTTGGGTTTACATGGTCTGAAGCCTCTATACCAGATTCCCCAATGAAGTCTTCACTCATATGATGAAAGCTCCTTCTCCTGTTGTGTGCTGAGATGGAAATATTTGCAAAATGTCACTCTTTTTGCAGTTTTGGCATTATTGTTGGTATTTATTTCGCAGGAAACTAGACCAGGGAAGTATATTTTCTAAGAAGTTCTGAGACAGTCGTCAAATTTTTGGGTTTTCTCTCACCAAGTGTTGAGTCTGATTTAAAATTCCTATAATTTTGAACTATTGTTATAATGTTAACTTCTTGACTCCCCAAGAAGGCTATCCCGAGTCATTTTTGTTGGAATAAGTATGATCTTCTCGTGTTGCTCAGATAATTGAAGATGATACCAATTGATGTATGGCTCGGTGTTGGGTTCATGATCCTGTTTTCCCAACCAAGTCTTGTTTCATTTGAACCTCAAGTTTTCATTATATGAAGACTCTATCCAAGATTCCCCAGTGAAGGCTTCACTTATTTGGTAAAATTTTTGTCTTCCCGTACATGCTGAGATTGGACTCATTTGTGGAATATCTTCTTTCGATAGCATTAGCATATTGTTTGTTTGCTCGACATTCAGGAAAGGGAAATGTCTTATTGAAGAAGTGTTGAGATGGTTATCAACTTTTTGGGTTTTCACCCGCCAAGTGCTGGGTTTGATTTAAAATCCCCATAAGTTTGCTGAAATGTTTGACTTCATAACTCCCCAAGTTTTTATCCCCATGAGGTTTCATACTTTCTCCCCAGAGAGGTTGGTGGAATACTCAATCTCAATATTTTAGAATGTGTCTTTACTTCCCCTAGACAATATGGTGTTTTCCTCTCCAATGAAGTCAGCATGAGGTCTCCAGTTGGTATCTCGATGATGAGGCACTATCTCCCCTAGTGAAGTTTATATGATATTTCCCCAATGAAGTCAGCTTGAGATCCTCAGTTGATGTTTTTACGATATGGTTTTCCTCTGCCTTATTGAAATCAGTATTGTAATCTCTAGTAGAAGTATAGACCATGAAACATTTGTTTTCCCTATAGAAGTTTGTGTGGTATTCCTCGGTGAAGCCTGGAGGAGGATGTTATATCCCTGTATCTGTACTGATTTATTGCTATGATTTGATTATTTTCGAATTATGTTTCTTCCCAGTGAAGTTAAGCCATGAAGTAAGAATCTGTCTCCTTAGTTGGTGTTTACTTTCTTATGGAATATTCATCTTGGATGTGATTTAGCCGAGTATTGACGTTACTCGAGTTGGTTTTGTCTGGTTATCCCCAGTGTTATATGTCTGTTTTGTCAGCGTATACATAATAACACTCATACATTCATACATCATGCATAGTTGGATTTAGAAAATCATTGCTCATTTGCATTCATTAATTTTCTGTTAGCATATTACCCTGTTTTGTAGAGTTGTGTTGTCCTCTCTCCAATAGAGTGCCAACCTTAAGCAGAAAGTGTATATTCTTTCAATTTCCCCACTGAGCTATCCATCATGGAAGATTTATTGCTTTAGCCTTCCTATACAGCTCTTTGTCTGGATGATTTAGGTTTCCCTCTTGATTTTACTTCTCATAGGATGTAATTTGGCTGCCTATTTGACTCCAGCTTATATCTGGTTTGAATCTATGTTCCCAGCAATATTATTACTTTGGATTTCTGCAAGCTTCGAGCTTTGGTTTAAGAATGTGCATTTATTTTGGCATGAGAATACTTTTACCTCCTCAACATGAGTATATTGGCATCTCCCCAGGAAGTCATTTTTACAATCCTTCCCATAACAACAAGTAGCACGCCCCTTTATTTGAGCAACTTGCACTTCCCAGTAAAAGTCGGCGTTACTTTTTTTGCTATCATCTATATGAGTGGATAGTTTGTAGTTCGCTGTCAAATTGCTCTAATGGATGGCAAGTCTTTCAATATGGCAGAGATAGTTCATTGTGAAATCTTTATAAGTGGTAGTCTCTTTATTTGAGACAGCTTATATATTACCCTTTCCAGGCATAATGCCTTGGTTAAAGAAGAAGTAGAAACCTGTTCTATGTGAAACACCATGATTTTGGGAAACTTGTTATTGTCAATATGTTCTTTATGCTACCTTCAGTGAATGTTGGTAGTTCACCATCAGTGAATGTTGGTGTTATATTCTTTTTGCTACCTTCAGTGAACGTTGGTAGTTCACCTTCAATGAACATGGGTGTTGTGTTCTTTTTTCTCTACCTTTAGTGAACGTTGGTAGTTCACAATCAGTGAACGTTTGTGTTACATTTTTTCTACCTTCAGTGAACGTTGATAGTTCACCTTCATTGAACGTTGGTGTTATACGTCTCTCTCTACCTTAAGTGAATGTTGGTAGTTTCACCTTCAGTGAATATTGGTGTTATATTCTTCCCTTTATACCTTCAGTGAATGTTTGTAGGTCACCTTGAGTGAACGTTGGTGTCATCTTCTCTCTACCTTCAGTGAACGTTGGTGTTATGTTTTCTCTTTCTACCTTCAGTGAACGTCGGTAGTTTCACCATCAGTGAAAGTTAGTGTAATATTCTTCCCTTTCTACCTTCAGTGAAAGTTGGTAGGTCACCTTCAGTGAACAGTGGTGTCATCTTCTCTCTACCTTCAGTGAACGCCGGTAGTTTCACCTTCAGTGAATGTTGGTGTTATTGTTTTCTCTTTCTACCTTCAGTGAATGTCAGTAGTTTCACCATCAGTGGATGTTGGTGTTATATTCTTCTCTTTCTACCTTCAGTGAATGTTGGTAGGTCACCTTCAGTGAATGTTGGTGTGGTCTTCTCTCTACCTTCAGTGAATGTTGGTAGTTCACTGTGAGTGAACGTCGGTGTTATTATTTTCTCTTTCTACCTTTAGTAAATGTTAGTAGTTTCACCTTCAGCGAATGTCAGTGTTATTGTTTTCTCTTTCTACCTTCAGTGAATGTTGGTAGTTTCACCATCAATGAACGTTGGTGTTATATTATTCTCTTTCTACCTTCAGTGAATATTGGTAGGTCACCTTCAGTGAACGTTGGTGTCGTCTTCTCTCTACATTCAGTGAATGTTGGTAGTTCACCGTCAATGAATGTCGGTGTTATTCTTTTCTCTTTCTACCTTCAGTGAATGTTGGTAGTTTTACCTTCAGTGAACGTCGGTGTTATTATTTTCTATTTCTACCTTCAGTGAATGTTGGTAGGTCACCTTCAGTGAACATTGGTGTCATCTTCTCTCTACCTTCAGTGAACGTTGGTAGTTCACCATCAGTGTTATTATTTTATCTTTCTACCTTCAGTGAACGTTGGTAGTTTCACCTTCAGTGAACGTCGGTGTTATTCTTTTCTCTTTCTACCTTCAGCGAACGTTGGTAGGTCACCTTCAGTGAAAGTTGGTGTCACCTTCTCTCTACCTTCAGTGAACATTGGTAGTTCACCGTCAGTGAACGTCAGTGTTATTCTTTTCTCTTTCTACCTTCAGTGACCGTTGGTAGTTTCTCCTTCAGTGAAAGTTGGTGTATCCTTTGATCTTTTACCTTCATCTGTGAGTCAGTATCTTTTTGATCTTTTACTGTCATCTGTGATTCGATATCTTTTTGACCTTCTACCTTCAGCTATTGAGTTGGTAGTTTACCGTCATCTGTGAGTCGTTATCTTTTTTATCTTCTACCTTTAACTATTGAGTTGGTAGTTCACATTTATCTGTCGATCACTATCATCCTTTTTTATTTCCTCAGTATTTGAGTTGATGATGCCTCATCCCCTATTTGGGCTCTCCCCCCAATAGAGTCAGGTCTTTTGTTCACCAGTGATTCATTTTCTTGGTCGGGTTTCTCTTTTGATCCTTGTTTCTTTTGTTACATCCCCAGTGGTGCCTTGCGTCCTTTTGAATTTGTTCATATGCATTCATACTCATAAGCATTGCATGACATCTTAGGACCAAAAATAGGGTTTGTTTTATATTTAAGTATATTCGGTCACGTCGAGACGAATATTTTTAACCTTAGTATCTCCGGATAGAAGAAACTTAAATAAGGGCAGCTTCTGTACCCCAATTTCCCCCCCTAATATTCCTCTATCATCTCATACCATCACAATGCAACCAAATTACAAACTAGGGTTTGGGATTCTTCTTCTACTGCATCCAGTCTTAGGGTTTCCCTGTGGGAATCACCAAGCATCTTGAAGCACCTTTAATTGTATATCTTTGTATATGTATGCTTTTAACTAACCTCAAGATGTGTATATTTTGTCTCTTGGAATATCATATTGTAGGTAACGGCACAATTGTCTTCATCTCACCATCTCCTAGCACAGAGGATCAAAATTAGGGTTTGGATTTTAATTAGGAAGTATTTGTATATTTGGGCAATACTTGATCTCATACTTCTCTACATGATCATTAGCATCTATAATTGGAAGTTTGATCATCAACTTTGGCTTAAAAGGGTTCAATTGATGAAAAGGGGTAAAATGGTCATTTTGTTAGGAGATAGCTGAAATCAACTGTTGACCAAGTGAACTTTTGGTCAACCATCAATTCAATATCCCTATTCTCACATTTCATGGTCAATATTGGAAAAAATATCAAGAGGAAGTGTGAATTGGAAATAACTTGTCAAGGAAGTTATTTGAAGTTTTGGAATTTTTCTAAGTATCCATAGGGCTGAATTTTGATTGGCCACAACTTTCTCAATTTTTATTGAAAATATGCAAACTTTATATGCCTAGAAAGAGGATGAAAAATCCCCCAACTTTGTAGGAGATGTCACAAGCCAAAAAAAAATGAAAGGAAAAAAAGTTATGAAGCTTGGATGTTTTGGACACTTAGTGAAATTTTAGTTAAAAATGCAAAAATCTGACTTCTTCATATCCATTTTTGAATGACCATTTGGACTAAAATCAAAAAGTTAGCAACATGAAAGTTGAAGATTGAAGTTTTCTCTTCATTTTTCATTCAAGAATTATCTCAAATGGTTAAGTGTAGAGAAATATATGGTGATTAGGATTTTGAGCTTCAAACTGAATTTTTGCCCAACACAAGGCAAGTCACGCGTGTTAGGCAGGAATTTCATCAAACATGTTGTGGGCGCGCATTCATCATCACTTTTCTATGAGAAATATTCATTATTTTGAAAAATGTCCAACATCAAAGATCAAGCTCTAAATGTGAGGAACAAATTTGCTTCAGAAATTTTTTCCAAATTCTTCCTACATTTGAGATATAATTGTGAGAAGAAGGCACCATGCATGCTGAATTTTTGCCCAACACAAGGCCTCACGCGCGTGTAGAAAGCCCTGTCAAGCTTGGCATTTTATCAAACAGTTTGTAAGCATGTGTTCATGGCCAAATATCTCATTGATTCAAGCTTCATTTTGAAAAAAATTGAACATGAAAGTTGGAGTATGAAAGCTCCTCTCCATTTTTGATTCAAACCTTGTCATGTTTCATGCACCATGGACAGAGATATAAGGGAGCAAAGAGATGTTAATGAAATAGAAAATTTTCATGGGAATGCATGGTTTTTATTTTGTGCAACCAAGTCCAAGTGCTACGTCACACCCCTAACCACTTCTCACTTACTCCAAAATGCACGTTTTCTCACTCTCAAACAACATAAAACGCACAACCTTCATTTCTCATTTTCCCTCACTTTCTTTACTCTCCTCACTCTATATAAAGCATATGCCTTCAACAATCAAGGGGGTTGGAAGATTGCAAATGAGAAGCAAGCAATCACATCTCTCTCTTCCTCACGCATCTCTCTCTTCATTACAAGAAGAATTTCTCATTCTCTCTTTCTCTCCTCCATTGTCAAGCAAGCATCCTCCATCTTTCTATTTTCTCCAAGAAAGTTTCTTTGCATCTCTTTCTCTACGCATTATCTCTAAACATTCAAGCTTCTCTCCAATTAATTGCTCTTTATTTGAGCTCAAGCTTCACCAAGTTCATTTCAAGGTAATTATCCATTTTTCTCACTCTTGTTGCAACTTGCGTGTTAATTGAATCCATGAGCCTTTTAAACAAATCAAGAGCATATTCATAATCCTTGCATTTTTGTGATCAATTTTCATTTTTGGATCGTGTAATTTGGTGGAGAATTGAAGGAGAAAAGTGAATCACAAAATTGTGGGTTAAAATGTGCAAATCAAGCCGTGTTCATGCATTATCCTTCACGCGCGTTTTTCTCTATCATCAAGGCATCATTTCATGATGTTTTTGGTCCTAGCATGTTCTAATAATTTTCCTCTTGAATTTTGGTGTTGAAACTTTTGAATTTCATTAAGAATTGAATGAAATATCATGACATGAAAGTGGTGTTTCAAACTGAAAAAAAGCCGGATAATATGGTTTGGTAGGGATGACTGCATGACAGTCTGTGATTGAACATGTTCTTCATGCATTTTACAGTGCATTTTTTCAACAACAGGTGTAAATAGCATTTGCATATTAATTTTCTTTATTTTTCTCCAATTTTCTTCACTTCAAAAGTTATGAAAAAAATATTTTAAATATTGTAAATTCATGTAAATAATTAGGGTTTTATTATTCCTTCCAATCCTGAATTTATTTTCCTATTTTTATTAAATTAAAAAATCCATAAAAAATATTTTTGGGCTCATCTCTGAGTTGGTTACTTGAAAATATTTTTTTGTCCTATTTTATAAAATTTTGGATCACTCATTAAAATCATTTGGACATATCATCTTTTATTTGTATTATTTTTGTTGAATTGTGTAAATAATTTCCATTCCTTTTTTCCTTTTGAGATGAAATTCAAGAAAAATACGCTTTCTGATCCTTAGAATTTTCTTGACATTTAGGTTATTTTACATCAAATTTATTTGACGTTTAGATCTAATTGATTAATTTTGAAATTAATTTCCTATTTTAGGGTTTTTGCTTGATCATTCACAATAATGGATTAAAAGTTCTAACTTCCCATGCCTATAAAATCAGAGATGAAGTTGTTTAGAGTGCTTGAACATCTTCAGGCCATAAAAAACATTTTACTAGAATTTTACAATGTGATTTCATATTTTTTAAAAATTATTTCCCAATATCATCTAGTTTAAGGCTTATACTCACTAATTTCGAAGTTTGCATTTCTAAAGCAAATTTTCACCTTAATCTAGGGACTCTAAATTTTATTTCTGACTTTTCTAGGACTTTAGGAAATTAGGGTTTTAATTTCATAATTTTTCAAGTCATTTTCATATTTTAAAACTAATTTTGACTTAAGTGTGCATTTAGGGTTTTACCTTTGATTAATGCTTGTAATTGAAAACTTTTGTACATGATTCTTTTTAATTCTTGAAATAGCATGTGGTACTGACTTCAGGCATATTTTGAGACAAATTCTTTAACCTCATTGGGTCTTTGGTGTTCATAGGTTGATAAACCAAATCCACTAAAATGGACGAATGATGTTGATGATATTTGAAACTCTAATTCCTTCCCTTTTCATCTTATCCCCCTTTCTTATTGTATTACATGTCATGGGATTATGATCTCTATATCATTTATCCAAACATGAATTACATAGATTTTAATTGATCGACCTCAAAATAGGTGCGACTTCTACATAAGTCCACTTACGATTGCTTAACATAACGCTAAATTTTGTCCTGATTTGAGAAAATGATCATTCGTGGCCCAAAACTATGTTTGCAAGCCCAAGTATGTTAATTTGATCCCGTTGATTCAATAACCTTGAGATTCATTGTTAGGAGGCTTTGGTTCTACCAATCCTTCAATGAATCTTCATCAATTTTGGTCAACGCGGATCACTTAAACATCATTGATCATTAAATGTTACCTTGAAGATTCCTAAATGGATGATATACTTGACAAAAAGCAAATGCAACTTGTTGTTGAAAGGCTTTGGTTCTACCAATCTTCTAATGAGTTACAAATACAAGTTTTAAGATGGTCATCCAACTAATCATTAACTTCTAACAATTGACTTTATTTTATGCTTTTACTTTAAGTACCATTTGCTTTAGCATTTACATTTCATGCTATTTTCATCTTTGCTCACTTGAGCATTTACTTTTATGCCATTTTTATTTTTATCACTTGAGCTTTTCTTTTCTTTTTAAAAATACTTAATAATCAACATGAACCATAAAAAACTTTAATGATACTTGGACTATTTGGTTACTATCCTGGGCATTATGGAGTATTGGACTTCTTGGAATTAGGATTAGAGACTTTGATCATATGTTGGAGACCTTGTGACCTTAATTGATATTTTTTCTGGAGTTCTTGAGGTTTACCTAAAGAAATTGGGTTGTTTGTTTGTTTTGTGTTCAGGTTATTGTGATTACATACGTTATTTGTAATCTGGAATTCATTTGTATACAACCGTTACTCTGCCCAATTTTTGTGAAGACTTAATACACTTGAAGTTTAGTTCTCTCAAGAGGTCTAGTATCTTTGCTTGCTTGGTTTCAATCTAAAGAATGAGAGTTCTATCTTGACTCATAATGTCAAGTATTGGCTTCTTGTTGGTTAGATGGTTCTTCTCCCTAGCTTTTACCTTGTGCTTTAGGATAGTCTCTTCATCTCCTCCCATTTTCTTTAATTTCAAAAATCTTCTTCCTCCTTTTGAAAACTCTTCTTGTTTTTAAACTTGAACCATTTTCATAATAAACTTGGACTTAGATCCATGAATTTTCAAAACATTTTCATAAATAAATTTCAATCAACTTAATAATACTTTGACATTCTTTTTTTTGTGAGAAGACTAAAAGTCAATCAATCTTATTTCAAACCATTTTTCCACTTTGTCTTTTACTTTAAAACTTTTTTCAAAAGATTAGACTCTTGCCAATCCTTGTACTGATGCAAACTACTATACTTCTACAATATGTAGTGAAGTGAGATATTTTCCACTTGGGTGTTGAGTGAAGCATTGTTTATTTTAAAATCCAAGCCATATCCTCCACTTTGAGATGATGCAAATACTCCTTTCTCATGATTGTGGGTAGTAATTATGTTTTCCACACGGACAATGACAATGATGTCTTATCTCATAAAATCAACCAACACACTTGTGTTTTAAAATTTTTAAAAGGTGAACTACGTGTATCTTGACCCCCTATTGCATGAAAGGTGGTACGTAGGCACTAAAGGTTCACAACCGCGGCGGGTGAAAAAATCATAAAAAATATTTCTTTTCTCACCTCCACCATCTATTTTTATACAACATTTTATAGCCAAAATATACAGATTTTACAAAGAGGTTCCTGCAGAGTATCGTAGATGTTTAGGGTGCTAATACCTTCCCTTTGCATATCCAACCCCCTTACCTTGAATCTTTCTCCCTCTTTTGGGTTATTCGCTCTTTTCCCATTCCTTTACAAACAATAAAGTGCGGTGGCGATTTTTATTTTGATCTGTATAAGTCTAGTCAATCCAATGGCTTAGTCTCAACATTTCTACCGCTACAGGGTGCTTTGTTGGTTGTAGATGGTTGCTTCTTGCTTTGACATTTTGTATGTGCAGTAGAAAACATTGAGAGGCCCAAGGAGTTGACGTTGTGATTAAAGCATTCTTTATGTAAATGGAAATAGTGCCTTTGTGCCATAAATGGAAAGATCATTTGGACAATGGCTCAAACACTTGGGTAATGGCTCAAAAGTATGTGTAATATTCTGATTATGGATATATTTTGAGGTTAGGGGCCTGAAAAGTGGGATTATGCATCATGGCTTGAAGATTTGGTTATGAACTCTTCACAAGATGACTTGAAATTTCAAGAATGGATGCCCAACTTCATGTTTTCGAAACTTCTAGCTCAAGCATGATAAAATTGTGTTCTTGGACATTTTGGAAATATTGAAACATTTTCTATAACTTTCATGTTGACCACTTTAGCTAAATCAAATGGGAAATTGGTGAAAATTTGCCAAGAAGTTGGGATGAAAAACTAACCAAAATCTGTTGAGAAATTTTCTAAGTTTTAGATTAAAAAATCATGACTTCATGGGCCTATATCTCTCAATACAAGCATTTTTTAGATATCAACCCTCAAGGAAAAAGTTATAGAATTCGTCAATCTCTATAACTTTCATGTTGAAAGTTTTCCTTGAATCATATTACATCTTAGTGAAAAATGGCCACGAAGTAGTGACTTTGTTAAGAACAAAACACTTAAAAAATTTCGAAGTGTTGGAAAATTTTCCATCTTTGACTTTTGTTGACCTTTTCTTGATTTTCTGAACTTTTTTGATTCTTGATGATTAAGCTTGATAATTTTGAATGGTTTGATGATTCTTGATTTTTGAAGTTCAAAGTTGACCAAAAAGTCAAATTTTGACTTTTGTGTGACAATTGACTTTTCATCAGTTGATCTCAATTCTTCAACTATTAATCTCTTGCACCTTTGGAAATGTCTTGAACCATGTAATTAGGTTAAGATTTTATATTTGAGTCCTTAAGATCATGCTTTAAGTCATTAGGTCATGTACTAGATCAAAAGTCAATGATCAGTCATTCTCAGTCAAAACTCTAATTTTGACAATTTTGCCCCTTTGGTGATTTGAATGCTTTCCTTGAGAAATTATGATCAACCCTTGATCAAATGATGAATATCACATCAAAATGTTGATGTTGGCAAAAAATATTGAAGTTTGACTGTATGTTGACCATAATTGACTTTTTACCCAATATAATTGATTTTTTTAGTCATCTGAGCAATTGACTGAGCAAACTTGTGATGCAAGACTTGAAACTTGGTATGAGCATTCTTGGAGAGTTATAATGAACCATGAAAATAATTTTAGGCATTATAATTCCAATTTTCCTTGAGAAAACCAAAACCCTAGTTGGGGACCCAGCTTAGGAGGTGAGCTTATTTGATCAACTCTTGAGAATCCTTGAGCATATGAGAACTTTTGTGAGGAATGTCTTGAAGAAAAGGGAGGGAAAATTTTGGGGTACAAAAATATGCATAAAAAATGCATATCATTTATTTTGAGAACATAATTACGCAATGATTTTCATACATCATGACATTGCATGCAGCTAACTCTTTACCTTTTCAGGAAAGATCAGTCAAACAGACAAATACCATCAATTACTTGTATGACCAGACAGTCTGCTCAAAGACAACATCTTCTGGCTCAGTTTAGATCGAGTGTAGATATATTTTGATACTTCTCCTAGTTGAATACGAGCGTGGATATCTTCTGGCTCAGATTAAATTGACCAAAGGTTTATTCTGATACTTCTTCCTGTTGAAGACGATTGTAGACATTTTCTGGCTCAGATTAAATCAAGCATGGATTTATTCTAATACTTCTTCCAGTTAAAGTCAAGCATAAATATCACCTGGCTCAGTTTAAATTAAGCATAGATTTATTCTGATACTTCTTCCAGTAGACATTCTTCTGGCTCAGCTTAGATCGAGCGTAGATCTATTCTGATACTTCTCCCAGTTAAAGACGAGCGCGGATATCTTCTGGCTTAAATTAAATCGACCAAAGATTTGTTCTAATACTTCTTCTAGTTAAAGACGGTCACAGATAGATTCTGGCTCAGATTAAATCGACCAAAAATTTACTCTGATACTTCTTCCAGATAAAAACGAGCACAAGCATCCTCTGGCTCAGATTAAATCGACCAAAGATTTATTCTGATACTTCTTTCAATGGACCTTTTTCCGGCTCAGATTATATCGACCAAAGATTTGTTCTGATACTTCTTCCAATTAAAGACAATTATACCTCTTCTGGCTCAGGTTAAATCGACCAAATATTTATCCTGATACTTCTTCTAGTAAAAGTCGGATATAAACATATTCTGGCTCAGGGTAAATCGACCAAAGATTTATTCTGATACTTCTTCCAGCGGATCCTTTTTCTAGCTTAGATTAAATCAACCCTAGTTTTATTATGATACTTCTTCCAGATAAAGAATAACATGTACATCTTCTGGCTCAGATTAAATTGACCATAGATTTATTATGATACTTCTTCCAGTTTTAAGTCAACAGTTACTTTGGATGGCATCTATAAGCCCATCTCCGATGACTCTTCGTCACCTCTCCAAATGGAATCTATAAGTCCATTCCCGGTACAACCAACCAACAACATCACTTCTAGCACAAGCGATTGTAAATTTTTGGGAACTTAAGTGTTCAATCCTCTTCTATGTTCAAGTTACGAACGACGGTGTGATACGGTGGCAGAACCGACTGTTAATACTGGTTTGCATTTTGTATTCGCAAATGTCGCGGTAAGCAAGAGTCGCCACCGACTTTTATTTCATCCAACAAAGGAAAAGGAAAAAAGAACAGAAAAAACCTTTTTCGAGATGTTTCTCAGTACGGGGGGTAGATTATAGAAAGGGAAAGTGTTATCACCCTTTCTATCCGTGGTTTTCCACGGGCTCTTAAGTACTTGCTCATTTTTCAAATTGCTTGTGTGTGCTTGTTTTTGAAAATGTTTTACTTCGTGATAACTCTTGCATCTGTCCTCAAGGGTGTGACGAAGTTTATTTTGAAAATTGGTTTTGAAAGGTGTTTGTGTGAAAAGTTTTGTTGAGCAAGTACTTAAGATTCTACCTACTCGAAAAAAGATTGTTCGTTCTTGTTTCCTTCAGACAGTGCTATCCTACTATTTAAGGAGTAGGTAGCCCCGTCGTTGGAGTTTTTAAGGGACGTTCGAAAGGGACAAGTACAGTCACCAAAGCAACGGTTAGAAAACTTTAGTAGTAACCCTAGAGTCTTAAGATCTTTCCGAGGCAACATTTTCGAGGAAACATTTCCGAGGAAACATTTCCGAGACAACATTCGAATGGGGACATTTTGATCTTTTAGACTGGAGGGCAACCACTAAAATCTCCTATGCTTAATGACTATTTTACCGAAGGCAACATAAGTGAGGAAAACCCTAGGAGTGAATATGTGCATGTGAATTTTTCAAATAATTTAGCCTTTACACATTAGGTGATCTACCGTTTTAATTTCCAAATAATCTTTCCATACAATCCTATTAACCATGCATCTAACAGTTAAATATTTGCAGGAATTTAAAGTGCAAAAAATAAACCTAGCTATTACAAGGCTTTGGCAGTTACATAATCATCTTGACTGAAAATAAAAATGCGGAAGTTTAAAACCCTAATTACTATTACAACCTCGAAATAATTAAAATAATAATAAAAAGAATTAAAATACGCGCGGCAAATTAAATGCGAGAAAAAGAATTAAAAACCCTAAAAATCTAATTAAAAAAATATTTAAGTTATTTTTGAGAAAATACCTAATTAGATTATGTATAACTAAAACCCTAATTCTAATTATTTTTAATTATAAAAAGAAATTGAAACTAACCTAATTTAAACTAAATTAAAATAATTCAAGAAAATAAAATATTTTATAAAAAGGATTTCATGTGTTTTTTTATGGTTTTTATTTGAGAAAAGCAATTTAATTACAAATTTAAGACCTAATTTCTAATTAGTTTTATTTACAAATAAAATTAAATTAACCTAGTTTCTAACTAAATTAATTAAAGAAATAAATATTTCATGAGAAAAATGATTTTTTGTGTTTTTGTGATTTATTGATTTTATGATTAAATAAAAAAATAATTAATTTTTGGTGAAAAATAATTAAACAAATAATTAAGATAAAAAAAGAAATAAAAAAAAGAATTAAGAATGGGCATGTTTGCATTGCTGAAGGAGGGGGTGTGTTGTTGAATTTTCCAGGCTCAATAGCGCTGAGCCCAGTCAATATGCCTGATCCCATGGAGTGTTGGCTTAAGGGTGCATCATGGTCTCTCATTGTTTGAGGCATTGGATTTGAATTATCAACGATCAATTGGTTGGATCAATGGGGTGCATGGTACACGCGTGGAATTGTGAAGCATCAGATCTGCAAGTGGAAAGTTAGAAAATAAAGAAATTGGTTGGGACTTGGGATCGAACCCAGGTCCTCTCACTTACCAAGAGACTCCTTTGCCAGCTGGGCTACGCTGATTAATTGTTAATGGAATAAGAATAATACATAATATGTAAAACAATTTCAATGAAGCTGGAACAAAAATGTGCGTGCTGTATTCAAATAAGCCAATAGGGTGATGACAAATCACTTTCTTATACCTCCACCCCGTCGTCTTAGGTATATAACCTATACCTACAGACCATGTCCATTGCTATAACCTGCGTACTTCAAACATCAAAAATATACACGATAAATGGATTTAAAGACCAGGGATCGATTGGCCTTGATGCCACGATCATCCCAGTATCCAGTTCTTGGCCTATTTTTTCCTATATCAAGAAGCCCCAAAACGTGGCTTCAAACCCTAGCCATGGAAATCTTCAGTATACGCGCTAAAGCATCAATTAAACATAATCAATATGTTGCAAACATGATAACAAACACATATATGCCATTAAAACATGTTCATGATGCGTGAATCACAGTAATCGAATTTGGAAAACAGGGCAAACCGTGTGACTTCTACGTGATGATTCTGGACTTGGGGTGGCTTGCAATTGATTGGGATACGTTCCTGAGATGTCCAACAATCTATTGGTAATGTTAGGATGGCTTGAATTAGCCTATAGAATGGAAATCGAAACACCACTTTTCTTTGAAATTTTGAAGTTTTTTCTGCCACTTTCATGACTGCTAGCCTCCTTTTCATGCCTTGTACATGTTCTATATATATGTTAGAATGAATTAGGGTTATAAAATTGGCTTGAATCTTTTCAATTATGGAAGATTTGATTTGATTTCCATGCCATATGTAAACTTGTTATTTTGAGCCAAATCATCCCTTTCTTGTACCAATTATGCTTGATACGTTTTGGTCTTGATATCTCAGTATATTTTGATTGCCAACCTGTCCAAAAATCAAATCAAAACATATTTTTTCTATTATCCATCAATTATTTGATTTAATTCAATTTTTAATTAATAAAAAATAAAATAAAAATTGAAACATGAAGAAAATAATGTGTGGGTGAATATTTGAGTCGTGGACCATATTATAAGTGAGGTTCAAGCATAAAAGGTTAGGCCCATTTGGCAAAAAATGCATTTTTGAGCACACTTGACTTTTGGCAATTTTGCAAAAAAGGTCAACTTTGACAAGACATATCTCCTCCAATTTTAACCCTAGAGAGGTGTTCTTGGACTTTTTAGAAATATTAGGATGTCTCATAAGCAACCCTTTTGGTCTCATTTCAATTGAGTCTTCCATGTTCATGTAAGAAGCTTTGACCCAAAAGGTGTTTTTGTTGACTTTTCAAAAGGACCCATAATGTGGAAATTCATATCTTTTTATGAGTGCATATTTTGAACTTGTGGGATGAATATGAGTTTTATGGAATTGCATCCTCTTCAAAATGAGCCTTGGATGAAAAATTTATGATAAAGCATTTGGAAGTTATGCTTGGTCAAAGTTTGGTTGACTTTTCTTGAGAAACCCTAATTTAGCAACTTTTGGGTTTTGATGAATTTGGAGCATTCTTTGAAGAATCATGATCAACCCTTGATCAAATGATGGATATCACTTCAAAATGTTGATGTTGACCCAAAATCTTGAAGTTTGACTGTATGTGGGCCATAGTTGACTTTTGACCTAATACAGTCGATTCTCAAGCATCTGAGCAGTTGACTGAGCAAACTTCTTGTGAAAGGCATGAAACTTGACATGGATGGTCTTTAGAACATATTATGACCATGGAGAGCATATGAGGTCTTTTGGGTCCACCTATCTTGATAAAAATGGAAACCCTAATTTGAAACATACTGCCTTAGGAGAGAGTTTGTCTGGTCAACTCTTGGGCAAACTTGAGCAAATTGAGGATCTCTAGGAGTATGTATTGAGTAAAATGAGAGGGAAATTTTGGGGTACATTAGCTACCCCTGTTCAATCTTCTTAAACCTGAGGATGTAGATTGGCTCATCTGCCTTTCGTGATCTGAAGGTGGAAGATGATTGAACACTAGAGTGCCCAGAAATTTGCACTCGCATGAAGTGACACTTGATTTGCAGTATATGGAATGGGATTATAGATGCCATTTGGAAGTTACTAGAGAATTGTCAGAGATGGGCTTAAAGATGCCATCCAAGATGTGACGGAGTACCATCAGATATGGGCTTAAAGATGCCATCTAGAGGATGTTGATTTCCTGAAATGTTCCTTCGATGAGAATTCCTGTTCCTGTTGTTGGTGAGGAATATGCTGAGGAATGCTGGTATCTGTCTTTGGAGAAATAGAATTTTATGAGCTTCAGTTGTCCGTTACTCTACTGGGGAATAACTCCTGCTTGAGGAAGCAGAAGTGAACTGCATATTTGGTCAGGGTACAAGCTGCACCACGACTTACTGGGGAAATGTGAAACCAATCGTGTTTGATTAGGTCCAGTTCTTACAGTGCTGTGGACTGCTGTCTGGAGGTGAGAGAAAAGAAACCTGGATGGTAAGTGTGATACAGTGGGAGAACTGACTTGAGGTTTTGCGTTTGTGTTCGCAAATGTTTCGGTTTAGCAAGAGTCGCCACCGACTTTTTATTTCATCCTAAGGAAAGGTAAAAAAGCACAGGAAAGACCTTTGAGATGTTTTCTTGGGTTCGGGGAGTAGATTATAGAAAGGGAAGGTATTAGCACCCTTTCTATCCATGGTTATCCATAGGCTCTTAGTTACTTGTTTAGATCACTTGCTTTGCTTTTCAATTGTTTGAAATGGTGCTTTGTGTGTGGTTTTGAAAGATGTTTTGAAAAGAGGCCATCGTTGTGGCAACCTTTGTAATGGTTCTTGTTTGAATGTATACAAAGGTGTTTTTATCTTTTGAAAAGTTTTTAATGTTTGAAAGTAGGGTTTTGAAATTGTGTTGTGAAGTGTGTTTTAAAAATAGCAAGGATGTTTTTGCAAGCTTTTGATCAAGTAACTAAGAGCTATCTACCTTATTTTACTCAAAGATCTTTCTTATGTTTTTAACCCTTTTAACAGTGTTGTTTAACCATTGTATTTGGTGAACAACCTTATGTTAGGATGTTAAACGGGACAGGCGCAGGTCATCGTATAGACCATGATAACAATTGTGTCAAGTATTTTTGGCAATTTTCTTAAGGGACTTGATCATTTTTGTTTAGGAGACTCAGATAGCGTCATCGAGGGACTATGATCTTTGTTTTGTTTTTGCTTTTCCAAAGTACTTAACATGCATACCATGGCCCATTTTTGAAGGCAACAAGTGGATTGTAACCCTAGGGGTGCAAATGTGTATTGTGTTTGTTTTTCATGCATTTTTATCTTTGATTAGGTCAAACTATTTGTTAATTTGATTTTGCATACAAACCCTAATTCTCTAATCATGGTATAATTGAAAGCATTTAAGTGCGTAAAAATAAATCTAAGCTATTACAACTTTGATATAGGGAGGGGGTACAAGTTTTGAATAGGGGATAATTGACAAGAAATATAAATCCTAAGTTATTACAACCAAATTGAATTACAATGCATAATATTCAAATGTACAAAATTTACATGGCAAAATAAACAAATATTCAATAAAAATATATTATGCAAAAAAGAAGTTTATTTTTTTATGTATGTAATAATATTTTCAATGTAAAGAAATATAAAGAAAGAAAATAAAAAAAGATTAATTTTATTTATTAAAGGGATAAACCCTAATTCTTTTAAGAAAATAATGTTATATATTATTTATATACAAAAATATTATAATATGTACAAAAATGAAATATGTTGAAAAAATGTATTTTTTAGTATAAAAATAAAAAGGTAATATTTTTATATTTTTATTCCAATTATTTAATAAAATAAAAGTATATATGTATAAAATAAAAATAAAATATTTACAAAGATAAAATATATTCAAGAAAATATTTTCAGTGTGAATAAAAATAAGAAATGAAAATAAAAGTATTACTTACATTATTTTTAAATTTAAAAAAATAATAAAATGGTATTAAAAATGTTTTAATGTTAGAAATAATTAAAATAAATACCAAATAAATGTAAAAAATCATGAAAATATTTTTCAAGTATTTTTTATGTTTGGAAATAAAATAATAAAGTCATAAATGAAATTAAAATGCAAAAATAATAAAAATACAAGAAAATGGGCCAGGGGGTGCAGAAAGTAAGCTGGGAGGTGTTAGAAGCAAGAGGCCAGGCCTAGCCCAGACTTCATCTTCAACCTCCAGAAATTTGAAAACACGCGCGCGCCTGTACAAACTTGGGATATCCTGTATTTGTGATTTTTATCCAAAACTCAAAACATGAGACTTGTAGAGCATCAAACCACGATTCTAACCATATAAAAAACTTGATCTAACTCTCAAAGACCAGAGAGAATTTCTCTGGCCCTAATTTCTAACCTAGTTTTTTCAGAAACTTCATGGATGAAATTCTCTTAGCATGCTTAATATAAATGAAAATTGAGCATATGTATGGTTTCAGGGCAATGAGTACTACATCTTTCATTCACAAACCTAAGGCTAAATGTTCCTAAATAGAGAGATAAAAGTTGATGAAAAACCTGTTTCAGTTGGACACGAGTATGGCAATGCAGCAACTTTCAGTAAGGCCTGAGGTTCTTTTGAGCTTGCTTGATGTTCCCTAGACCTTTCCCAATGCTTAGTTTGTTTTGAAATGGCCTGAATCTTTCTATAGAACTCAACCTGCAAAGCTTAAAAACAAAAATGGTGAACACTGTAAATGGAGTTACAGTTGGCAATGGAGGTTTGGGATAGCTTGAGTGAGTTGAATGGAAGATATTGGAACTGATTGCAAGCAAAACGCACGAGTGGAATGTGATTTGGCTTGTGATTTGCAGGTCCTGCCCTGTTTTGGCAGAAAATGGTGTTTTTGGTGTACAAGGGTGTTTGAGAGGTTGCTAGATCGTGTTTCTGGCTTAGTGTAATGTGAGAAACTTGTTTGAAATCTTGGCTTGAGTTAAATATATCAGATATGTGAGTTCTGGACTTTTGGCACAATGACTTGGTTTTGAAGCAAAAAGTGAGAGTTGACAATGCAAGGGTTGTACTGGCTTGTAACCTAGCTGCACAAAGTGGTTGAGCTTTACCTGACATTAGGGAGCCTTGTTTGCAGCAAAGGGCTTGGTGTATGGCTCAAGAAATGGAATTTGACATAAAGCATGCTTTATGTAAATGGAAGTGTTATCTTTATGCCCAAAATGGAATTGTTCATTGTATAATGCTCCCTTGATCAGAACAATGCCTCTAACCAATGTGTTTGCATTCAATTTTTGAGTGTAAATTGGTTTAGAGACATGTAATCAAGTACAAAGCTAGTTTGGTCAGATTTTGCAAGTTGTATGAACATGTATTGGCCATGGTTACAAAGTGAGTTTTTGCCAACTTCAAGCATTCGATTCTCCCTAACCACAAATGTGTTTGAGGAGTTCTTGGATAATTTGGAAAGCTTGCAACAAGTAGTATAATCCATCTTTGAAATGAAATTTGAGAATCCAAGTGGAACTATGTGAAAAATGGCCAAGAAGATGGGTCAAAATCCTGCCTAAATTAGGGCAAAATTTCTCTAAGTTAAAAGTTTTAGGGACCCTTATTCCAAAAATCATAACTTGAGATCCAAGCTTCTTTTGAGAAAACTTTGTGAATCAAAGTTGTATACTTTATGGAGGACTACAAATTTCATGTTGTAAGTGTTGTATACTTTGTGGAGGACTACAACTTTCATGTTGTAAGTTTTGTTTGAATCCATTTGCATCTTGGTGAAAATATGGGACAAAGTTAGGAAAAATTAAGAAAATTTCATAACTTACAAAATTTCTAAGTTATGAAAATTTTCAATTTCAAACCCTAATTTGCAATTTTGGGTTTCTTGATGAACACATTTCATAATTTGACATATCTTGATGAAAAATGACCCTTGACACTTGATTTTGACCAAAAAGTCAAAGTTTGACTTTTTAGTGTACAGTTAAATTTTGATCAGTTGACTGAAAAATTCATCTGTCAACCCAATGCAATTGAGATCTTTTGAACTTGTTGAATAGGTAAAGATGATGCCATTGAGTCCTTGAGCCCATGGTTGAGCTTAATTTACCATTGGCTAGGTCAAACAGTCAAAAATTGCCTTTGTACAGTCAAAACCCTAAAAATGACCATTTTGCCCTTTTGGTGGTCTGATCAAATTTCTTGTGGAATTATGGTCCAAACTTGATCAAATGGTTCATATGAGTTCATAATGTTGATGTGGGTCAAAATTCATGAGGTTTTACTGTAAATTGGTCACAATTGACTTTTTCCCCAATACAATTGATTTCTAGGTCAACTATCCAATTGATTGGGCAGAAATTTGATTCAAGGCTTGAAACTTGGCATGGGAAAACTCATGAGTCCAACATGAATTATGAAAGTCACTTTGGGCATTGTAGGTCAAAATATCCCTGTGCAAACTCAAACCCTAATTTAGGTCAACAGTGCAAGGAGGTGTTTTGAGCAGAGCAAACCCTAGCTTGGTCTTGGGTTCCAAGAGTCTTGTGATGAGAAATGTTGATAAAATGAGAGGGAAAATTTTGGGGTACAACAATAAGGTTATGAGAAGGAACCTGGTTTGTAGGGTTTCTTCGGAATGAAAGCCTGGATAGTAGGGCTGTGAGAAGGAACATGGATAGTAAGGTTACTTCGATATGAAAGCCTGGATAGTAGGGCTGTGAGAAGGAACCTGGATAGTAGGGTTACTTCGAAATGAAAGCCTGGATAGTAGGGTTGTGATAAGGAACCTGGATCATAGGGTTGCTTCGATATGAAAGCCTGGATAGTAGGGCTATGAGAAGGAACCTGGATAGTAGGGTTACTTCGATATGAAAGCCTGGATAGTAGGGTTGTGAGAAGGAACCTTCATAGTAGGGTTACTTCGATATGAAAGCTTGGATAGTACGGCTGTGAGAAGGAACCTGGGTCGTAGGGTTACTTCGATATGAAAGCCTGGATAATAGGGTTGTGAGAAGGAACCTGGGTCGTAGGGTTACTTCGATATGAAAGCCTGGATAGTAGGGCTGTGAGAAGGAACCTGGATAGTATGCTTACTTCGATATGAAAGCCTGGATAGTATGGCTGTGAGAAGGAACCTGGGTCGTAGGGTTGCTTAGATATGAAAGCCTGGATAGTAGGGCTGTGAAAAGGAACCTGGATTATAGGGTTGCTTTGATATGAAAGCATGGATAGTAGGGCTGTGAGAAGGAACCTGGATAGTAGGGTTACTTCGATATGAAAGCCTGGATAGTAGGGTTGTGAGAAGGAACCTGGATAGTAGGGTTACTTCGATATGAAAGCCTGGATGGTAGGGCTGTGAGAAGGAACCTAGGTCGTAGGGTTACTTTGATATGAAAGCATGGATAGTAGGGTTGTGAGAAGGAACCTGGATAGTAGGGTTATTTCGATATGAAAGCCTGGATAGTAGGGCTGTGAGAAGGAACCTGGATAGTAGGGTTACTTCAAAATGATAGTGTAGATTAGTTGACCCGTTTGGTTTCGGGAACTGAGTTTCCGTTAGTCCTCCGTAGATGTGACTTGCATAACTGCTGAATTTATTGAAGCTAATCGTCTTTTCCTAGAAAGATATCAGGGTTAGTTATATGCGATGCATGAAATGCAGGGTGAGATGATGTTCTCAAAATAAATGAGATTATGCTGTATATGATATGTATGTGTATGTCATGATGTATGTTCATGAAATGCTATCTGGGTATGCTCACGTCTGGGAAAATAAATCCCTGACAGTTGTTGGGGATTTATAAATATTCTGTCGGGAAGAGATACTACTTGAGAATGAACTTTGCGGGGAATGAATTTAGAAAATGTATTCTTATAGCTGAAGTGATGAACTATGTCGGGGAATGAACTTATAAAAGTATTCTTGTAGCTGAAGTGATAAACTCTATCGGGGGTTGAGCCTCTGTATCTGGAGAAATAAACTCCGCTTGGGGGATGAAATTTACTGACTCGCCCGCGATCATGAACCTCAGCTGGGGTTGTTGCCAAGCTGTGGGGAATGTATGTACCAATAATTATGTTCCCAAGGTGGCTCTATCCCGGTACCTGTTGGGCGGAGTAACTGTAGGGTTTGGAACTTCTTGTTTTTTCCCCTGTTTCTGGAATTACGAGTAATTGTCTTTTGTTTCCTATGTAAATATTCATGAGCGGAAATCATTTTCAAATGCATATATCAAAAATAAATCATTGGACGTTCTTGCAAAACAAAAACAGGAAACAAAAACAAACTCGAAGTGAAAATAAATTTGTATTGATTTTTGAAGTCGGTCTGTAATAGGAGTTTTTGTACAAAGAGGCTGACGTCCTAGTAAGTGAACATCGCCGAAAAATAGAAATTATACAATTTGTGTAAAAGAAAAACAAAACAGCTATGTGAAACAACCCCATTGGGTTCCAACTCTGCTATTGCCTTTATATCTTCAAGCGTCTCATCACTTTGCTTCTTGGCCGAAAGTTGATCAGATTGATTGGTGTTGTCCAAGCTTGATAGTCGATACCGAAGTCTGGTCGCAAGATGATCCAATGAGACACAGTGATACGCTTCAATCCCTAACTTTTTCCTGGACCGCCCTTTCGGGTTTTCGGTCCACTGGGATACCCTTTTTTGCCCAAGCCGCCCTTTCGGGTTTTCGACCTGCCGGGTGTATAGATTTTTTTCATTTTTATCCCTTACTTTTGCCCGAACCCTTTTAGTTTCCCGGGAAGCCCTTATTTTTGCCTAGGCCAGTTGACCTAGCGGGTCTTTGATTTAGGCGTAGTATCTTTTCACTATGTCTGCATTGACAGGGTGAGGAAGGTCGTCATATACATGGTGGTTAGAATCATAGCTCCTCCCGAGAAAATGTTCTTAACAAAAAATGGCCCTTCGTACGTGGGGGTCCATTTGCCCCTGGGATCACCTTGCGGCAGTATGATGCGTTTGATCACTAGATCCACGACTTGATATTATTGGCGTCTGACTTTCTTGTTAAAAGCCTTGATCATTCGCTTTTGATACGTTTGACCATGGCAGATAGCAGTAAGTCTCTTTTCATCGATTAAATTTAAATGATCAAGTCGGGTTGGGATCCAGTCTTCTTCGTTCAAACCCGCATCCTTCATAATCCTGAGAGAAGGTATCTGGACTTCGATGGGTAGGAATGCCTCCATGCCATATACCAGAGAATAGGGGGTTTCCCCTATCGATGTCCGCGCTGAGGTACGGTACCCATGAAGAGAAAATGGTAACATCTCATGCCAGTTGTTATATGTCACCATCATCTTCTGTACAATCTTCTTGATGTTCTTGTTAGCTGCTTCAACAATGCCATTCATCTTCGGCCAGTAGGGGGAAGAATTATGGTGCTGTATCTTGAACTGTTTACAGAGCTTGGTGATCATTGTGTTATTGAGATTCGTGCCATTGTCAGTAATAATTCTCTCTGGCACACCATATCGATAGATCAGATTGTGTCGGATAAATTGCGCCACGACATTCTTGGTAACTGTAGCAAAGGAAGCTTCCTCAACCCACTTCGTGAAGTAATCAATGGCTACTAGGATGAAGCGATGTCCGTTGGAAGCGGTGGGCCTGATTTCCCCGATCATGTCGATGCCCCACATTGCAAAGGTCCACGGAGCTATCAGGACGTTTAAGGGGACCAGAGGCACATGCACCTTATCAACGTAGATTTGATACTTATGAAAAGTTTGAGAGTCCTGATAGCAATCGGCTTCCATAGTGGACCAATAGTATCCTTCCCGTAGGATCTTCTTAGCCATGGTATGTCCACTAGAATGAGTTCCAAAGGTTCCTTCATTTAGATCTGTCATGATCCTCTCTGCTTCTCTCTTATCTACACACCGAATTAGTGCGGAGTCATGGTTGCATTTATAGAGGATTCCATTACTGAGGAAGAAATTTGCAGCGAACCTCCTCAAAATCTTCTTATCCTTGACAGATGCCCCTTCGGGATACTCTTGAGCCTCAAGATATCTTTTAACTTCGTGAAACCAGGGTTTGTCTGCCACTTCTTTGATATCTATCTCGCAGCAGTGTGTTGGTTCACCCAACCTCTTAATGGTAATTTAGGGAGCTTCATTTTCCCACCTAACCTTGAACATAGAAGACATGGTAGCTAGCGCGTCCGCTAACTGGTTCTCCTCTCGTGGGAAATGTTCGAAGGTTACCTCCTCAAAGTGTGGGAGCAATGTCAATACATACTCTTTGTAAGGAATGAGATTCGGGTGTTTCGTATCCCATTCGCCTTTAATCTGACTTATCACCAAAGCAAAATCCCCGAATACATTCAGGAACTTGATCCTTAGGTCAATAGTAGATCGAAGGCCCATGATGCACGCTTCATACTCCGCCATGTTGTTGGTGCAGTTGAAACATAATCGGGCAGTGAACAGAGTATGACAGCCTTCGGGAGATATGATTACAGCACCAATGCTGTTACCCAGTGTGTTTGAGGCTCCATCAAAATACATAGACCATCGGGATCCTTCCTCAGGTCCTTCATCCGGTCCAGGTTCTTCCTAGTCAGTCACTAACATAATATTCTCATCCGGGAACTCGAAATTCATGGACTGGTAATCATCCACGGCCTGATGAGCCAAATGATCAGCCAATACACTTCCCTTGATTGCTTTTTGGGTTGTATATTGTATGTCATACTCAGTTAAGATCATTTTCCACCTTGCTATCCTTCCAGAGAGTGCGGGCTTCTCGAAAATGTAGTTGATCGGATCCATATTTGATATCACCAAAGTAGTGTGAGTCAACATATACTGTCTCAGTCGGCGAGAAGCCCATGCCAAAGCGCAACAAGTTTTCTCGAGCAATGAGTATCATGTCTCACAGTCGGTAAACTTTTTTCTAAGGTAGTATATTGCATGCTCTTTTCGACCAGACTCGTTATGCTTCCCCAGCACACACCCCATTGAATTGTCTAGCACTGCCAAGTATATTATCAAAAGTATTCCTTCCATTGGAGGCATCAGAATTGGTGGTTCTTAAAGGTATTCCTTGATTATTTCAAAATCGGTCTAGCATTCATCATTCCACTTTACCACTTGATCTTTCTTCAGAAGCTTGAAGATTGGCTCACAAGTAGCAGTTAGATGTGAAATGAATCGGGAAATGTAATTTAGGCGTCCCAAGAAGCCTCTAACTTCCTTCTATGTACGGGGAGCCGGCGTCTCTTGTATGGCCTCACCTTTGCAGGGTCTACCTGAATACCTTTGTCACTGACGATGAATCCCAGAAGCTTACCAGACCTTACCTCGAAGGTGCACTTGTTCGGATTTAACCTCAGCTTGTACGTCTTCAACCTATCAAACAACTTTTGTAGATGATCAAGATGTTCTTCTTCAGTTTGAGACTTGGCTATCATATCATCGACATAAACCTCTATCTCATTGTGAATCATATCGTGGAACAAGGCGACCATGGCGCGCTGATAAGTTGCCCAAGCATTCTTCAACCTAAAAGGCATCACCTTATAGCAGAAGGTGCCCCACTATGTAATAAAGGTTGTCTTCTCCATATCTTCCGGAGCCATCTTGATCTGGTTGTAGCCAGAGAAACCATCCATGAAGGAGAAGATTTTGTGTTGTACGGTGTTGTCGACCAAAACATCAATATGAGGAAGTGGGAAGTCATCCTTGGGGCTTTCCCTGTTCAGATCTCTGTAATCCACACACATCCGTACCTTACCGTCCTTCTTAGGTACCAGAACAACATTAGCAACCCACTGTGGATACGAACTGACAGCTAAGAATCCTGCGTTGAACTGTTTCATGACCTCTGCCTCTATCTTCTCTAACATTTCGGGATGCATACGGCGGACCTTCTGTTTAACCGGAGGACAGTCTTCTTTAGTTGACAGGCGATGTAGCACAATATCAATGTCCAAAACAGGCATGTCTTCATAGGACCAAGAAAAGATCTCAACGTAGTCGTGCAACATTTGTATCAACCTCTATTTGACGCTAAGCTCCAAATTTGCACCTATTTTAACCTCTTTTCTGTCTTCCTCAGTACCCAAGTTTACTGTCTCAACCGGCTCTTCATGAGGTTTTATGACCCTCTCTTCCTGCTGTAGTAGTCTAACAAGTTCTCCAGGCACCTCACAATCATCCTCACCTTCATCTTTGGCTTGGTTGATCGGATTTTTGAAGTCATAACTGGCAATAGCAGAGCTGTTATCAATGGGATCCTGAGTGGATATGGATCTGCATTATGATACGTGAGTGTGTGTAAGGGAATAGCTATTTTGATAAAGTGAAAACAGAAAAGAAAAACAGAGAGTGCAAAATTTGTATGCAAGAAACGTCTAATGCTTTATTAATGATATACGAAATGACAAATAACAGCCCTCACAAACAAAACCGATGTGCCTCGGGCAAGGCACAAGGCCGTAGAGTTTTAAATTGTTTATTACAAATCTCAAAACAAGTAAGCCAATTACTGCAGAATAAAAGAAACTGGCATAAAGTCCCTTGCCGTCCAGTTACTTGGTCCACCGTTAGTAGTTGGGTAAATCCAGCTGTCAATGTCTGAGTCTTCCTTGCTATCTTCAATGGAATTAACCCCATGATTAATGATGTGTAGGGGAGGTCTTCCAGCCCGAGCGCGTCGAACAAACCTTTGAGCCCCTGTAGTAAAGCCCAAACCAAATTTGTCCGTTTTGTGAGTGAAATCAGGGAGCTGATCCCAATTGGCACATCCACCTTCTTCAACCACGACCCTGGCTTCCTTGAGGGAAGCCATCTTCAGAGGAGGTTTGCTGTTGGTAGTAGTTTCAGTCGATGCCAAGATCTGAGGGACCTCTTCGAAATTCTGACAAGGAGTTTCTATGAATTCCCCGTCCATCTCTATGTAGCGGAAGGAATTGAGGTGGCTCACCATATACTCCTCCTCACCTTGCACTGTGACAATCTTCCGTTTTACCGGATACTTCAGCATTTGGTAGAGTGTGGAAGTAACTGCCCCAGCCTCGTGGATCCAAGGACGACCCATCAAACAAGAATACGACGGCCTGATATCCATCACATAGAAGGTGGACCCAAAAGTATGAGAACCCACTTTGACAGGGATGTCCACCTCCCCGTGCATCATTCTCTTCGATCCGTCAAAAGCCCTTACCACAATGTTACTAGGCTTTAACGTTAAACCCTCGCAATCCAGCCGATCCAACGCCTTCTTAGGCAAGACATTCAGCGAAGACCCAATATCTACCAACACATGATCCATAGTGGTGCCCCTGCATTCAATCGAGACATGCAGAGCATCATTATGCTTCCTTCCCTTCGGTGTCAAGTCTGCGTCTGAAAAACCCAACCCATTATCGGCAGTCAGGCTGGCCACACAATCTTTGAACTGATCAATTGAAGTTTCTTGCGGCACATGCGTAGTATTGAGGAATGCAATCAAAGCCTTCGCATGGGCTTCAGAATACAATAGCAAAGACAACATGGATATATTCAATGGGGTCTGCCCCAGCTGCTCGACCACATTGTCGTCATTCTTCTTAATTATTTTCAGTATTTCCTCTATCTCTTGCTTAGAGGCTTCCACAACAATTTTCCTAAGTGCCTCCATCCGGGTAGGCTCACCTATAACTTCTTTGTCGCGAGTATCAGATGATTCGCCAATAGGGGTAACAACTGGAGTAAGAACAGGAGAAATAGTTGGTGTATTAGCAGGAGCAGAAGATGGAATGGCAAAAGGATTATTGATAGTCTTAGGGGAAATCTCAGGAGAGAAGACCCTTCCACTTCGGGTGATTTTGCTGGTTCCGAAAATGTCACCAATATCAGGATCAGCCTCTTCATCTTTTAAATCTTGTTTGATGCCATGATAGTACACATTGGCACCATAATGCCAGGGGATAACTTTGTCTGAGACATACGGGACAGGACCAGGAACAGTGATTATCAGCGGAGCAATTCTTAGAGCAGATGTAATCCTAACAGGTCTTCTCGAGGAGACCTCAGAAGGATTGGCAGAAATGGTTATAATGGAAATGTCTTCAGATGGGACTACGGGAACCAAAGTTTTCTCGAACAAAATTTCCTTGTTGTCCATCAAGCGTTGAACACCTGATTTCAGCAAATGGCAACCAGAAGGTAGAAATGAACACATGTGGAAAACTTCACCACAACCCAGAGAAAACCGACCAACGACAAATTCTTCTTCACAGTCATGAGAGGAGTAGAAATTTCATCAACAAAGGTAACGAACAAATCAATATCAACAACATTAATTCCTCGACCGTGTTTAGGCATGGGAGCAGTTATGACATTTGGCTTCTCCAGAGCATCAAACTCAATTTCCTTGGCTTCAATCAGATCTTGTACCTTATTCCTTAGATCCCAACAATCATTGGTATCATGGCTAGGACTCTCAGAATGATAGGCACACTGAGCATTTGGATTATATCAGGGAGATGTAGTATTTGGATTCTTGGGAGCCTCTTTCAAGGTTGCCAAGTTGGATCTCAGCAGATGAGGTAAATCTTCAGCCAATGTCATGTCGATTCGGGTAAACTGCCGTTGTGGTCTTTCCACCCTTTGTTGATTGTTGCATTGTGGAGCAACTGTAGGCCTAGGTATCATTACGGCACTTACTGTCTGACGATGTTCAACCCTATTTTGGCCCCTCGGGCTATAGATGACACTAACTTCCTTCTTACCAGCAAAAGGCTTCTGTACTGAGCTCGAAGAGGCCTTCTTTTGTATCTTGCCGCTCTGAATCCCAACTGCTACTCTTTCTCCAATTAAAATCAGCTCGGTGAAACCAGCTGATGAGCTGCCGATCAAATGATTGAAAAATGGAACAGATAGCATCCCCATAAACATATCAACCAACTCCCTATCAGACAATGGGGGTTGGACTCTTCCAGCCAAGTCTCTCCATTTCTGTGCATAGTCTTTAAAGCCTTCACTTGCACCCATGGACATACTCTAGAGTTGAGTACGAGTAGGAGCAAGGTCGGTGTTGTATTGATATTGCTTGTAGAAAGCAGCAGCCAAATCTTCCCAGTTTCGGACATTGGCTCCCTCCAGCTGGTAGAACCATTCAAGCTGAGTCTCTGACAGACTATCTTGAAAGAAATGAACCCACATATTTCTCTCAGTGGTGTGGGGCTGGATCTTTCTGACGTAAGAACGGAGATGGAGTTTTGGGCAGGACACCCTATCATACTTAGCAAAAACTAGAGCTTTGAACTTCTGCGGGATGACCACTCCCGACACCAATCCCAATTCTTCGAAATCCAGCCCAGGTATCCTCTGAACTTCCATGGAACTCAAACGATCTTCCAACTACTTGTATCTATCCTCAGCAGGAGGATACTGCTCATCATTGTAGTCGGTATCATTGTCAGAAACTGCAAGACTGGGATCCTTCTATTCTTCCTGATTTTCCCCTTCCTTGGATGAAGAGGTCAGATCGGCTTGTCGCTTCAACCGCTCTCCAAACCTTCTACCCATATTCAGAATACCGGCAACCTTCTTCTTTTTCTTTTTCTCTTTCAGAATGAGGGCTTTCAGATCCTCCTGCCCTTTTGTCAGACTTATGAACATTTGTTGGAACTGGGCGTTCTGTGCCTGAAGGTCCTTGATGGTTTGCTCGAAAGACATTTTGTGATAAAATAAACAGCGAAGAAGATGAGAAACATGTAATGGTACCCGTACATGCAATATTATGAATGGGATGCGCATGCAATGATTTTAAAGACTTTGGGAAATTTAAATTTTCAAACCAAAATAAACAAAGATTTTATTAGCTGAAATTGAAGTTCAAATGCCTTTTAGGCATTACAATTAAAAGCAAATCTAAACTAGAAAATAAATAAAAAAATCTCATGGATGCTTCCTCTTTGTGCCGAGATAATCATTGAGTCCTCTTTCTTCATGGAGCTTCTTTGTGAGCTCTAAAACCTTCCTTTCCTGAGCATGAAACTAATCCCTGTAAGTATCCCGCTCCTCTTTCAACTGAATCCAAGACCTCTGTAATTCCACAAGATCAGTGGGCATATAAGGATAGAGAATCATGTAAAGAATACCCCCTTCAGTAGTAGGTTCCACAATCACTGGTAAAATGGACACATAGGGCATCATAAGCTTCTGGGCACGAGCTCGTACCCGTTGGAGGTAAGGTTCCATAGGAATGGAATTTTTTGGCCCCAAAGCCTTGGCGCCTGATCTGTTTACCATGCCCTAAGCTCGTATGAACCTCCGACGATACTCGTGTGAATCATCTTCATAGTTGAATATAATGCCCTCAATAAGTAACTCGTGGAGACCATCTCTTCGAGCGTAACCAAATTGTCGCAGAGCTAAACAAGGATTGTAGGTTATACCCCCACTGATGCCAAGTAACGGGACATTAGGGTACTCCCCGTAGCGGTCAATAATAGCAGTGTTTTCCATAGCTCGGGAACACCAGAGAATATCCATGTGAGCAAGTGACATTATCCTTTCTGACCAACCCAAACCTTCTTCATTCTTCAGTATGGATTTAGGGAGGTGAGAAATAAACCACCTCGACAGCAATGACATACAACACATAAGAACCCCTTTTCTCTTCATGGTACGAGTATGGAGAGTGTGCAAAATATCTCCGAGCAAGGTAGGCACAGGTTTGCGGGAGAGGAAGATCTTGATAGCATTCACATCTATGAATGAGTCAGGATTAGGGAATAGGACTAACCCATAGATTAGAAGGGCCAAAACCTCCTCAAAAGCCTAAAAATCCATATCATCCCAAAACAGCTGCGCCTTGTCTATCAGAAACTTAGCTAGAAAACCCTTGACTCCGCTTCTGGTTTCCCAATTGGATACCACGTCGACCCGTTTCAGGTGCAAAGCTGAGGAAATGACTTCTGACTTAGGAACTTCTTCTAGACCTGTGAAGGGTAACTGTTCAAGAATGGGTATATCCAACAGCTGAGAGAATTCTTCCAAGGTAGGCACCAACTGATAGTCTGGAAAGGTGAACCAGTGGTGGTTGGGATCGAAGAACTGAAAGAGTATACTCATCATCTTTTCATCAAAGTTTTAAGTAACCAGGTTGAGAAGTCAACCGTGTCTCCTAGTGAACACAGAAGTTTCAGAAACCCTTGATACTAGATCTTTGAGTTGGGAAGGTATCTTTACAAAGCTGATTCAGATAGTGTTTCTACGAATGGAAGCCATGATCTGCAAAACAGAACAAAGATAAATTCCCTTGGTCTTTGAAATGGTTAGTGCAATAAGAAACGATGCTATGTTACGATGTATGATGTCATGATAAACCACATATATAGCAATCACAGGTATAGCAAACACAGTCAAATCATACAAATTCCTTAGGTTTAAGGGCTGCATTAGGTTAAAGGTCATACCTTCTTGAAGTTTAGTTTGTTTCAAACCTGTCTTAAAAAGTAACCGGGTTCTAAGGGATCTCAATGTAACTGACCATCCTTTATCGGGCATTGTCTCAGCTCAAGCAATCTTTTCTTGCGGCCGAGATATCCCGAAAGTCTGATCTCAATAAGTGTAGTATCGAGTATCAACCAATCCTCAGCTCTGCACTGAGCTCGGCTATCTCACTACTTTCTAATGGCCAAGTTTTTTCAACTAAGATTCTAAGGTCCGTTAGTGCTTCAGGATACCACGCGGAGGCCTCATATTCTCCTTGTTTCCCCATGAAGGATACCGGTACCAACCAAAGTTCCACACCAACACAGCTATCGCTTAAACCATATCGGTCTATGTCGTACAGTCTCCACAATCTATTTTTGTTTACCTAATAAGTGCCCCCAGATTCAGGTGTAGGATCTATAATAACCCAAGCAAAACCCTTAAAGATAAAAGCAAACAAACAAGAAAGCAATTTTTAACATGACCTAGATCCTAAGGTAAACCCCACTTTATTTATTGTTCCCCAGTAGAGTCGCCAGTTCTGTGATACGTTGGAAGAACCGACTGTTAATACTGGTTTGCGTTTTGTATTCACAAATGTCGCGGTAAGCAAGACTCGCCATCGACTTTTATTTCATCCAACAAAGGAAAAGGAAAAAGAACAAAAAAAACCTTTTTTGAGATGTTTCTGAGTACGGGGGGTAGATTATAGAAAGGGAAGGTGTTAGCACCCTTTTTATCCGTGGTTTTCCACGGGCTCTTAGGTACTTGCTCATTTTTCAAATTGCTTGTGTATGCTTGTTTTTTAAAATGTTTTACTTCGTGATAACTCTTGTATCTTTCCTCAAGGGTGTGACGAAGTTTGTTTTGAAAATTTATTTTGAAAGGTTTTTGTGTGAAAAGTTTTGTTGAGCAAGTACTTAAGATTCTACGTGCTCGGAAAATTATTTTTCATTCTCGTTTCCTTTAGACAACGCTATCCTACTATTTAAGGAGTAGGTAGCCCCTTCGTTGGAGTTATTAAGGGACGTTCGAAAGGGACAAGTACAATCACCAAAGCAACAGTTAGAAAACTTTAGTAGTAACCCTAGAGTCTTAAGATCTTTCCGAGGCAACATTTTTGAGGCAACATTTTTGAGGAAACATTCGAATGGGGACATTTTGATCTTTTAGACTGGAGGGCAACCACTAAAATCTCCTATGCTTAATGACTGTTTTACCGAAGGCAACCGAAGTGAGGCAAACCCTAGGAGTGAATATGTGCATGTGAATTTTTCAGTTAATTTAGTCTTTGCACATTAGGTGATCTACCGTTTTAATTTCTAAATAATCTTTCCATACAATCCTATTAACCATGCATCTAACAGTTAAATATTTGCAGGAATTTAAAGTGCAAAAAATAAACCTATCTATTACAAGTCTTTGGCAGTTACATAATCATCTTGACTGAAAATAAAAATTCAGAAGTTTAAAACCCTAATTACTATTACAACCTCGAAACAATTACAATAATAATAAAAAGAATTAAAATACGCGCGTCAAATTAAATCCTCAGGCCTTACTCAAAGTCCCACATTGCCATATCCAAATCCAGCTGAAGGAGGATTGGACATAAACGCGCGTGCAGAGGAGGGAGCTGGAGGACAGGGACGACTGGCCTGGGCCTTGGCGTGCCTGGGCCTTTTGTTTTGTTTTCCACACACCCCTGACCACTATTTGCACCCCCTGTTTCTTATTTTATATTTTTGCATATTTTCTCATATTATTTTATGTTTATTGCTTTTAATCATTTTTTCTGAACATTAAAAAACCTAAAAATAATTAAATAATTTTTTTACAATTTTATTTTTTATTTACATGAAAAAAATAGTTTATTTTAACAAATAGAACTTATTTTCTAATTTATTTGTAAATACATTTAATAAAAATACTATACATTTTTATTTTATTATTTTTCACATAAAATATTATTTTTATACATATTTTAATTTTTAATATTTGTTAATAATATTATTTATTATTTCTTGTACAAAAAAATGGATAAAATAAATAATAGGAAACATATATTTTCTTTAATCAAAAACTAGGGTTTCATCCCTCCAAAAATAACAATATTATTTTTCCCTTTTTCTAGGGTTTACATGAATTATTTTCTCATACAAAAAGAATCAAATACAAAACATTTTTGCATAAATACATTTGCATTGCACTTTAATTATTTGTATATTTATTTAATTTGCACATATATTCACTTGGGTTGTAATAGTATTTTAGGGTTTATTTTATGCAATATCCCCATTCAAAAACTTGTATCCCCCCTCCTATAATAATTGTTGTAATAGTTTAGTTTAGTTTACGCAATTTATCGCATTTATACCATGTGTAGTAAAGTAGGGTTTTGCATGATAAGGCCAAAAAACAAACAAATAGAATGACCTAATCCAAGACAATCAAAATGCATGGAAAATGACACACATTGTACACAAGCACCATTAGGGTTTCACCCACTTGGTTGCCTAAAAACAAAATGGCCATGTTACGCGTGCGAAGTATCTTGGTAAAACAAAACAAAAATAAGATCATAGTCCCTCGATGACGCTATCAAAAGTTTGCCTAAACAAATGATCTTGGTCCCTCAAACAAACTAAGATACTTGGCAACATTGCTATCATGGTCATACGATGACCCACGCCCGTCCCGTTAACATCCAAAGATAGGGTTGTTTACCAAATCAATGGTAAATCAACAATGTCAAAGGAATAAGAATGCATAGGAAAGACATTTAAGTAGGTAGATAGCTTCTAAGTTACTTGCTCTCTTCCAAACAATCCTTGCTATTTTAAAACACACACACACACACATTTCAAAACATTTTCCAAACATCTTTCAAAACATTGAAACATTTTTCAAAAGACAAACATCTTTGTATACATTCTTACGAACGAGAATCATTACAAAGATTGCCTAAACGAATGACCTCTTTTCAAAATACTTTCAAAACCACGCCAAACACAAAGCACCATTTCAAACAATTTCAAAAGCAAAGAAAGTGATCTAAGCAAGTAACTAAGAGCCCATGGAAAACCATGGATGAAAAGGGTGCTAGCACCTTCCCTTTTCATAATTTACCCCCCGAACTCAAGAAAACATCTCAAAGGTCTTTCCTGTGCTTTTTTACCTTTCCTTTTGGATAAAATAAAAGTCGGTGGTGACTCTTGCTAAACCGCGACATTTGAGACGAAACACAAAACCTCAAGTCAGTTTTCCCACCGTATCACAGACTATATGTGGGCCACAGTTGACTTTTGACCTAATACAGTCGATTCTCAAGCATCTGAGCAGTTGACTGAGCAAACTTCTTGTGCAAGGCATAAAACTTGACATGGAGGGTCTTGAGAACATATTAGGACCATGGGGAGCATATGAGGTCTTTGGGGTCCACCTATCTTGATAAAAATGGAAACCCTAATTTGAGACATACTGCCTTAGGAGAGAGTTTGTCTAGTTAACTCTTGGGAAAACTTGAGCAAATTGAGGATCTCTAGGAGTATGTATTGAGTAAAATGAGAGGGAAAATTTTGGGGTACAACAGACGGACATGCCAATCTAACACTTCAAGTTCAAGAAGATTGAACAGGGGCAGCTGTTGTACCCTAAAATTTTCCCTCCCATTTTTCTCAAGACATTCTTTCAAGGCTCCTCAAATACTCAAGAATCTCAAGGGATGACCAGTCAAATACTCCTCCTAAGCCAAAGGTCTGCAGCTAGAGTTTTGAGTTTCTCAAAGAAATTTGGGTTGTAAAGGTCTCAAGTGGTTTCCATGGTTCATAATAGATCTTCAACAATGTTCATATCAAATTTCAAGTCATACATCACAAGTTTTCTCATTCAATGGCCCAGATGAATGAAAATCAACTGTATGGGGTAAAAAGTCAATTATGGTCAACATGCATTTAAATTTTAAGATTTTGGGTCAACATCAACATTTTGAGGTGATATTCATAATTTGATAAAGGGCTTATCATGATTCCCCAAGGAAAGCTCTCAAAGCATCAAAAGTCAAGAATTGTCAAATTAGGGTTTCCTTAGGAGAAGTCAACTGAACTTTGAACAGGCATAACTTTCACATACTTCATCAAATTTTCCCCAACCAAAGCCTATTTTGAAGAAAATTCAATTCTCTACAAATTTGTTTTCATTCTCAAGTAAAAAAAAGGCTTCGTTTGAAAGATATGAGCTAATACATCATAGGTTATTTTTAAAAGTCAACAAAAGACACTTTTGATTGCAGTCCATTACAAGCCCGTTATGAACTCATGCAAGCCTGTCAACATGCCAATTCCTTGCAAGGTTCAAAAAGGAAGAGAATATCTCAAAATGGAAAAACTTCAAAGTGTTTTATTTTGTTTTGATTAAGGCCATCATGGCTTGATTTTGCTCCGTATTTGTGGAGTCATTTCCCTTCTCTATTTATATGTAAGCCAAGTCATGCCAAAGAGATGAAACCACTGCATACAAGCTAGCAAAATTATCAAAAATTTCTCAAAACCCTTGAGCCTCAAATCTCTGTCCACAAGCCTTCTCATTCTACAAATCCAGTCTTATTCTCTTCCTGGACATGAAAGGGTAAGTTTGGACCAGATCCCATGGTCCAAAACGCATGAGACGAGCATGACATGCATCTCCGGTTACACAACATTTTGAAATTTATATTCTTGTATTTCATTTTTGTTTAAAGTATCATGGTTATCACTAACGTATTCCCGAGGCCTTCCTGAACAGGTTCTGACCATTGATACATTCCCATGCACGCAGAATGGTTAGATACCATTTTCCCCGATCTGTGCATTTTGATTCAAAGCGTATGATTCAGGAGTTTTTAGCTCGAACTAATGCCAGATTTAGATTCAGGGGGGGATTTTAAGGGGAGTAGGGTACTTTTCATACTTTGATCTTGCGTTTTACAGGTTTTCAAATTTCATCTCGCCGGAGAAGATGGTGGAAAACACCGTGAATGGTGGTTGGACTCCCTGACTGACCACGTGTCATATTGGAGTAATCTGGTTGGTCCATTCAAAATTCTAGGGGTCCACTTAATGCACACATGTTTTTCTGTATAAGATTAGTTGGAATTTTATAATATATTGGTTTGTTTTGATTAATCTACCAGATGAATCACGCCACCCCAGTGGTAACACACATGCACTTAAAGTCTCATATGCGCATGGTCCTGGGTTCGAGCCAGGCGTGAGACACTTTATTTTTCTTGATTTCTCATTTTAGATCCAATGTATACAAGCCAGTGCGCGCATCAAAGCTTCCAGATCTAGCGCTCCAAAATCATCAGGACCATGATGCACTCCAAGGAACGCTTTCTCACTGGATCTAAAACAAACTCCTGGGTTCATTTGTTATGGACCTAAGGATTTCCATTTTTACACCCTCCAGTCTGCTTTTTGAAGCGTAGCCCATTTCTTTTTTTTGTTATTTTATTTTGATTTAATTCTTTTTTTTATAATAACTAATTTTCATAAAAATCTAATCATAAAAATCAGAAAATCACAAATATTAGATTTAGGTGTTTTATTAATTAATTTAATTTTTGTTAAATTTAATTAATTTAATTTAAATCCCTTTAAGTTTTATTTTATTAATTAAAATATAGTTAGAATTAGGTTTATAATTCAATCATCTTCCTAAACAAAAAATACGGAAAAAAAACATTTTCATACTTAGAAGTTTTTTTTAGGTTTTTTTTAGATATCTTCCCCTCTTCCATCTTCGCGCATTTATTTATTTTTGCATTATCATTTTCTATAATATTGTAACTGTCCATAGTTTGTAATTGCTAATTAGGACCCTTTATACTTTTTTATCCCCAATTTTTGGTTTGTATTCCCCCATCCCCGAAGCAATGTAATAGCGTAGCTTACTTCCCGCACTTTTATTTTTTGTCGTTGTGTATATATCTAATTGCTAGATTAATTAGGCTTGCATAATAAGAATTAAAAGCAAATGGTAGAAAACCTAACATACAAGATAAATAACTAAAACATAACACACTTTGCACACGTGCACCTCTAAGGTACCCCCACTTGTTGCCTTCGGAAAACAAAACAGTCACGTCTCTCGAACGTGATAAGTTTTAGCAAAGACCCTTTGGTTAAAAGATCATAGTCCCTTGATGACCCTTCCATGCTGCCTCGGTAAATGATCTTAGTACCTTAGGGTAATTTCTAAAGCATCTTACGAGTTACCTTCGTGACTGTATGATGAACCGCGCCTGTCCCTCAAAACATCCAATGATAAGGCTACCTACTAACTAATAGAAGGATAACACTGTCTAAAGGAAAATAGGAAAAGAACAAATCCCTTTTGAGTAGGTAGATAGCTTGTAGTTTCTTTCTAATAAAACAAAATAAAATTCTCACACATACACTCTCTTTTATAAAAATTTGAAAAGACAAAACACTTTGTATGCATTCTCAACGATACAATAATTGTTACAAAGTTCGCCGTACTAAGGCATCTTTTAAAAATATTTTCATAACACACTTACAAAAAAAGCATTTTCAAAAGTGAGCTAGCAACTAAGAGCCCGTAAATAACTATAGATGAAAAGGGTGCTAACACCTTCCCTTTTCATAACCTATCCTCCTTACTCAGAAAAATTATCGAAAGGTATTTCCTGTTCTGTTCACCCTTTCCTTTATTGGATAAAAGAAAAGTCAGTGGCGACTCTTGCTATCCGCAAAATTTGCGATAAAAACGTAAAATCAGTAAAATCAGTTCTCTCACCGTATTACAGCTTCCAACAACGTTTTCTTCAACTTTCCATTTAATTTTGTATGAACAAATCAACTTCTTTTGCCTTGATTTTTTGCATGCTACTTGATTTATGTGTGTGCTTTGATAATATTTGAATAAATATCAAAGATATGTTTTATTTTGTTTATTTTGTTAAAAAACTAAAAACATGTCTTTTATACTTTCTTTTAAGACCTTTTTGTTGATTTCTTGATTATTACCAATTTTAATTTCTCGAACATGCCATGTCTTGACTCTTGCTTAAATAACCTGATGTTTGTGTATGTTCATTATCTCACGTGATTAGTTCTTGTGTCAAAATCCAAGGAAAGGATAATTTTGTTGACTTTATAAGTCACATGCATATGCATTCCCCTTTGTATAAAAACCCTTGTGAATGATCACCCTATGTATTCTCATGTAATATAAAAAACCTTTTAAACCTAAAAATCATTTCTAAACTTTCACCACTTTCTTATAAAAACCTTGAGTTTGTGTCATTGCATTTTCAAACATTCTTTTTAATCAAATGCTTCAATATACTTAAGCGTATCAAAATAATTTGGAAATACTAAAAGTGATTCAACTTCACTTAAATCTTTTTGCCTCTTGGCTTTTCAATTTAAAACCTTTTCTCAAAGAGATTATATATAAATCATCTTTATAGTTGAGATATGATTCTCCTATCCCCTTAGTAATTGTTGAAGTAAATGTAATTCTTTCTACATGAAGATGTTAACGGCAACTTGTTGATCTTTATATCCAAGTTAGTAGTCTTTCCTTCATCATGATGCAAGATCCATCTTCTAATACTTGTGATGGTATTAGTTGAGCTTTTCTCTCTAAAAGATGATGAAATATATTTTCTCCTAAAATCAACCACAACAAATCCTTATTTTGTTATTTTTACCACAAAATACAAGGTTTTGATCCTAATTGGTATGTAGGTAAAAGACTATGTCTTTCCAAAAAAAGTCCTAAAATATACTTCTTTCCCCCATCTCCACACTCATTTAGCAAACAAACAATTTTAAACAAAAAAACCCAGATATTATAAGTGGTTCTTATAGAGTACTATAAATACATATGGACCTAATACCTTCCCTTTATATAACCAACCCCTGTATCTTGGATCTCTTCCTTATTCTTTGCTTTTAGTCTCTACTTTTTACACTGCATGTTAAAATTAGGATTTCGATCTTTTCCCTTTTCCTTGGAAACAATAAAGTTCGATGGTGACTTCTTAAGTCATTGTGAGTCAAGTTTCTCAATAGCTTGGTCTCCTCAATTTTTCACTGCGAGACATAGGGTTTTAGCTATTCTCAAGGGCAACCTTAGAAAAGCAAGAATTTTTGGGAAACCTTTGGAGTTATCTAAGGAAATTAAGGAATTGAGAAACACTTTTTTACACCTTGGGTTTGGGTTATTTATATATTGAAGGTTGAAGAGATTGAGAAACACTTGGATAGAAAATATGGTTATTCTTGGACACTTTCAAGGTTGTTCTTGGGAACCTGAAGGTGGAGACTATTTTCTTGTAACTCATTTGTAATATCTTGTAACAACTTTTTGAGTATAGTGAAGTGAAGAACTGTTCTTTCCCCTAGATTAGATCGTTTGATCGAACTGGATAAAAAACCTTTGGTTTTCTCGCCTTATTTTGTTATATTATGTGTGTACGAATTATTATTGTTATAGACCATTTACTTTGGTTACTACTATTCTTTGTTTCACAAATTGATATTGAATTTTATCGTAATTCACAACAAGATTCACAATAAGTGGTGCGGTGAGCATGGAGAAAAGAGGTATTGAGCACCATGGGCAGATGGCAGATCGAGAAATTTTCCGGAAACAACAACTTCAGGTTGTGGAAAATTAAGATGCAAACAATTTTAGTTCAAGAGAAGTGTATTTATATTTTGAAGAATGAAGCATTGATGCCTGCAGGTCTTACACAGGTACAAAATATCGAGATGGTGGATAAGATCAAAAGTGCCTTTATTTTGTGCCTCAGAGATAAAGTTCTAAGAGAGGTCTCCAGAGATCAAATTGTGGTTGCTATGTGGGAAAAAATTGAATCATTATATATGACTAAGTCTTTGACTCATAAGTTGTGTCTGAGAAACAAGTATATTTATTCTGAATAGTGGATCACAAATCCATAGTTGAGCAACTTACAGAATTTCACAAGATTATTGACGATCTTGAGAATATTTAAGTGGAGATTGATGATGAGGACAAGGCTTTAATCTTGTTGATTTCATTACATAGATCCTTTTATCACTTTAAGGATGCCCTTATTTTATGGTAAGGAATGTATTATTACTTTGGATGAAGTCCAGACGGCGGTGAAATTCGAAGAATTTTCAAAGTCGAAAGATTTAAAGATTAAAGATAGTGGTGAAGGCTTAATTGTGTCAAGGGGACGAAGTGAGTGTAAAGGCATGTCAAAATCAAAGAGGTCTGACAAGTCAAAGGTAAAATGTTTTAATTTTTAGAAAATTGGTCACTTTAAAAGGGATTGTCCTGAGAGAATGGTCAATGAAAATTTTGTTCAAGCTGTAGTTGCCTTGGTGAGGAAAGTTATGAGGATGCCGATGTACTAGTAGTATCGAGTTTGGAAACTGAAGATAGTTGGGTCATTGACTCAGGTTTCTCTTACCACATGTGTCCAAGAATAGAATACTTTCAAACTTTGAAGATGGTTCAAGGTGTAGTAGTTCGCCTTGGTGATAATAAGATTTGCAAGATTCATGGTATTGTTACGGCCAAACATAAAATGTTTGATGAACGTGAACTTCTTATTCACAATGTGAGGTATGTTCCAGAACTCAAGCGATTTTTTTATCTATAAGTATGTTTGATGATCTAGGCTATTGAACTAGAGTAGAACATGGAGTGTTGAAGATTTTGCGTGATGAATTTATTATTGTTAAAGGGTCTAATATATGGGGTCTGTAATACGGTAAGAGAACTAACTTTAGGGTTTTGTGTTTTATCCAAATGTTGCGGATAGTAAGAGTCACCACCGACTTTTATTTTATCCAATAAAGGAAAGGGTGAAAAGAAAAGGAAAGACCTTTTGAGAATTTTCTTGAGTTCGGGGGGTAGGTTATGATAAGGAAAGGTGTTAGCATCCTTTTCATCCATAGTTATCTACGGGCTCTTAATCGCTAGCTCGCTTCTTTGAAATTCTTTGTGTTTGTGTATGTTTAAAAATATTTTGAAAATGCCTAAGTGCGACAATTCTGTACTGATTCTCGTATCGTAGAGAATGTATACTATTTTATGGTGGCAGAACCAATTGTTTAATATGCTGGTTTTTTGCGTTTTTTATTCGCAAATGTGCGGTAAGCAAGAGTCACCATCGTCTTTTCTTTTATCCAACAAAGGAAATGGTGGAAAGAACAGAAAAAGACCTTTTCGAGATGTCTTTTGAGTAAGGGGGGTAGATTATGGAAAGGGAAGGTGTTAGCACCCTTTCCATCCGTGGTTTTCCATGAGCTCTTAGAGGTTTGCTCATTTTTTTAAAATGCGTTTGTGCTTTGTGTGTTTGAAAATGTCTTGAAAATGCCTTAGTGCGGCGATTTGCTTTGTGTTTAATTCTTGTATCGGTCCTCAAGAATGTTAACAAAGCAAATGTTTTGAAATTTTTTTTTTGAAAAGCAGTTTTCTATGTAAGTCCAAAGAATAGTTTGAGAAAACTTCTAACAACTATCTACTTTGTACTCGAAAAGGGTGTTCTTTTCCTTTATACAATTCTATCCTACTATTAGTGAGTAGGTAGCCTTATCGTTGGACGTTGAGGGACATCGAAGGGGCGTTTTTACAATCATAAAGGCAACATACGGAGGCGTTTTAGCAATTTTGTTTAAGGGACGAGATCATTTACCGAAAGGCAACTCTGTAAGGGTCATCGAGGGACTATGATCTTTTGTTTTTACGGGTCTTTGCTAAAGCATTCCTGCCTCATGACTGTTTTTTAAAGGCAACCAAAGTGGGCGTACCTTAGAGGTGCTTGTGTGCAATTGTGTTGTGTTTCAGTTATTTTTTTGTCTTTTTGTTAAGTTTGCTAGCGTTTGATTATTAGTCTTATCATACAATCCAAATTACTAGAAGTTAATAAGAAAAGCGGTAAAATGAAGAATATAGAGGTCCTACGCTATTACAAGGCTTCGGGACAGTTACATAAAAAGCAAGAACTAAAAGTGCAGAATTTTAAATTTGGAGTTATTACAACTATGAGCAGTTACAATAAAATAAAATGCGCACGAATAAATAAAGTCTAAAAATCATAAGAATAAAATCTTTTTGTTGTTTTATTTTAATTTGGGAAAAGGATCTAAATCTTTTTTAATTTTAGTTTTTTTTTTTGAGAAAATGTTAAGATAATTAAAAAAATTAATTAATAAAAGTTAGTTTAATAAAAAAAAGTTATCCTAATGTTTTTATGGTTTTTTGATTGATTTTAATGATAAAAACAAAAGAAATAAAATGGTCAAGACACAAAGGGAATCAAAGGATCTGGCAGCAAATCGAAGAGGGAGTAATCCTGGGGCGGCTGGACCAAAAGAGACTTGGGCTGTCTTTCGATCCAGCGAAGAGGCCTGATTGAATATGCATGTGGGGGCTACCCTTTGGGGGTGTTCAATCTGGACGTGTTGGCTTTCGATCTGGGACCCTTGAATCTAGTTCGAATCTGAGCTGCTTCAAAGCTCTAAATAAGGTCTTGAGAAGATGTTTCCTGCAAAACAAACAAAACGTTAGAGACCCAGGGGGTACTTTACCCCCCTGATTCGAACCTTCTCTCAATTCGAATCCTTCCTTAGTTTGAATCTGTTGAGTCTAGGCCTGGGTTCATTTTATCCTGTGATTCGAAGGGAAAACTTAGATCATACCCCAGCAAAGGCACAATCTAATACCTGCGCTTCAGCAATCGAAGATGATGACCTGTGGCTCTGGGTGTGGAGATGTTTTCTTAGGAGTTGGGGTGGACTCCTGGATGAGGGAACAAGGCTATGGTCTTCGTTTGGGTTGAAGGTGCCTGCCAAAAAGGGTGTTTCGATTTGCAATATGGCAGCGTGATCTGTTTGTGTGCAAAAGTATTTGTGCCTCCTTTTTGTTTTCCCTTTCCCCCCCCCCCCCCCCCCCCCTTGTTCTCTCTCTCGTCGCCCCCTCGGTACTATGGTGTTAGCCTTGTATTTATAGGAGTATGAGGGTGTAGTAATGGCCAAATACAAACAATTAAACAGGCCATTAAGGCCATGAGACAAGAATCATACAAATTAAAAGCATTCCTTTCTTGAAGCATTTGTGTCTCTTTGATGAACCTGGACACTTGACTCTTTCGAATGCCTCTTCGAATGGACTTCTGAAGGCTTCTTCGAATGGGCCTCTGAATGCATCCTTCGAATGGACTTCTGAAGGCTTCTTCGAATGGGCTCTTTGCCAGCTTCTTCGAATGGCTCTTCTTAGGCTTCTTCGAATGGGTCTTTTGAAGGCTTCTTCAAATGGACCATTTGTAATACCAATCGAAGGGCCTTTGTCCATACCAATCGAAGGGTACTTGGTTAACATGCCCGTCGAAGATGCTTGGTTTGAGATGCTAAAACGAAGTATTCTTTGCCATGCCAATCGAAGGGCTTGGCCATCATGCCAATAAAAGGACTTTGATAAAATTCCAATCGAAAGGCCTTGCTAAAATTCCAATCGAAAGGCCTTGTTAACAGGCCCATCGAAGGGTGCCATGCAGATGCCAATCGAAAGGCACTTTGACCAACTTCAAATTTTGTTATTTTTTATTCAAGAAAGTGTTTGTAACCACCTATTGTACCCAAAATTTTTCCCTCTCATTTTATCAAGATTTCCACTCACAAGACTCTTTGAACTCAAGACCAAGCTAGGGTTTGCTCTGCTCAAGACATCTCCTTACACTGTTGACCTAAATTAGGGTTTGAGTTTGCACAAGGATTTTTGGACTTTCAATGCCCAATGTGACTTTAATACTTCATGTTGGACTCCTAAGATTGCTCATATAATGTTTCAAGCTTTGAATCAAATTTTTGCCCAGTCAATTAGACAGTTGACCTAAAAATCAACTATATTGGGGAAAAAGTTAACTGTGGCCAATTTACATCCAAACCTCATAATTTTTTATCCACATCAACATCATAGACTCATATGAACCACTTGATCAAGTTTGGCCCATAACTCCTCAAGAAATTTAATCAGATCACCAAAAGGGCAAAATGGTCATTTTTAGGGTTTTGACTGCAGAAGGGCAATTTCTGATTTTTCACCTAGCTAATGGAAAATTGGGTTCAAGCATGGATTCAAGTACTCAATGGCATCATTTTGACCTATTCAAAAGGTTCAAAAGATCTCAAAAGCATTGGATTGACAGATGAATTTTCCAGTCAACTGATAAAAAATCAACTATACACTGAAAAGTCAAACTTTGACTTTTTGGTCAAAATCAAGTGCCAAGGGTCATTTTCCATCAATATGTGTCAAAACATGAAACTTGATCATCAAGAAACCTAATTTTGGAAATTAGGGTTTAAGATTGAAAAAATTCATAACTTAGAAATTTTCTAAGTTATGAAATTTTCTCATTTTTTCCCAACTTTGCCCAACATTTTCACCATGATGCAATTGGATTCAAACAAAACTTCTAACATGAAAGTTGTATTCCTCCACAAATTCTACAACTTTTATTCACAAAGTTTTCCAAAAAGATGCATGGATCTAAAGTTATTATTTTTGGAATAAGGGTCCATGAAACTTTTAACTTAGTGAAATTTTGCCCTAGTTGAGGCAGGATTTTGACCTATCTTCATGGTAAATTTTCACCTAGTTCCAATTGTAATTTCAAAATGAATTTCAAAGATGGATTGTAGATAATGTTACAAGCTTTCCAAAATGTCCAAGAACTCTTCAAAATCATTTGTGGTTAGGGAGAATCGAAGGTTTGAATTTGGAAAAAAGTCACTTTGATCCATGGCATTTTTCATGTTGCTACAAGTTACAATTTCAATCCAACCTTGCTTGTACTTACTTACAGGTATCTAAACCCTTCCACACTCAAAAATTGAATGCAGACTCAATGGATTAATGCATTTTTCTGATCAATGGAAGATTACACAAGGGTTTAATCCATTTTTGGCAAAAAGTGAACATTGTCGTTTACATAAAGCACAAGTTTTGCCAATTTGTTTCTCTTGAGCATTGCACCAAGTCTTTTGCAGCAAACCAACTCCATAAACTTAGGAAAAGGTACAACAAATTTGTGCATGCTTGAAGCTAGCCTGTACAGGCCTTCCCTTGGTCACTTCACACTTTTCTTCAAAACCAAGTCAACTTGCAAAAAGGACATAACTTTGCAATCTGATAAAAACCAAGTCTTGTAAACATTTGAACTAACTTTTGCATATTGCCTAAGGTCAAAAACACTAGCTAGCCATTCCTCAAACACCCTTGAACATCAAGACACCAAAAAACTTGCAAAATAAGGCAGCTTCTACATTTTGGTTTCCAAATCACAAACTACTCGTGCGTTTTTCCCTAAACCACTCAAACACATTCTAAACAACCTACCTAAGCTATCCCAACCATTGGCCAGCAACTGTAACCTTGTTTTCAAGCTTCACCATTCTTGAATTCTAACTGTGCAGGTTGACTTCTACAAGCTTATTCAAGCAAGTTCAAAGCTAGCTAGGCATTGGGAAAGCTCAAAGGAACTTCAAGCAAGCTCACCAGCATCTCAGGCCTCACTGAAAACCCCTACATTGCTATACTCGAGTTCAACTGAAACAGGTAAAGTTCAAACTTCTATCTCTCTATTTAGGAAACATTAGGCTTAGGTTTGTGAATAAAAAATGTAGTACTCATTGCCCTTAAGCTGTACATATGCATAGATTTCATTTAAGTTAACTATGTTGGGAGAATTTGAATGATGAACTTTCTGAAAAAACTAGGTTAGAAATTAGGGCCATAGAAATTCTCTATGGTCTTTGAGAGTTAGGTTAAGTTTTTTATATGGTTACAATCGTATGATTATGCTCTATAACTTTCATGTTACAAGTTTTTATTTTTAAGCATTGAAACAGGAGATACGAATTTGTACATAGCGCGCGTTTTCTTGTTCAAAGGTTGAAGACGAAGCTGACTCTGGGCTGGGCCTTGGCATTTCCTTGCTATTGACACACCCCTATTGTTGTTTACACCCCCTTGGCCCATTCTTTTATATTTTCATATTTTTTTCGTTTCTTTTTTTAGTTTCTGACTTTATTTTTTTTTTCTAAACATTTAAAATTACCAAAAATATTTTCATTAATTTTCACATTTTATTTTATTATTTTTATCATTTTTTGGACATAGAAATAATTATTTTAATAATATACTTTTATTTTCTTAAATAAAAACTTGTAAATAATACAAAAAATACCATATATTTTTATTTTTATTATTTATACACTTAAATAATATTTTCTCAAATATTTTTATTTTCTAAACATCTGTATATATTTCATTTCATTTACTTGTACATACATAAATAATATATATTTCATTTCATTTCATTTCATATATATATATATATATATATATATATTCTTAAAACAAATTAGGGTTTCCACCCTTAATAAAAATAATCTTTTATTTTATTATTTTTAATGCATTAAATAATTTATTTTTACATACATAAAAATAATACAAAAACATTTTTTGCATGTTTATAATATATTGCATATTTATTTAATTGTCCATTTAAATATTTGCCTATTTTATTGTTTGAACAAAGAATTCAATATGGTTGTAATAATTTTAGGGTTTTCAATTTCTTGCAAATACCCCCTTATTCAAACTTGTACCCCCTCCCCATAATCATGTTGTAATAGTATTAGATTTACTTTTACGCTTTTATTGCTTTCAAGTATGCCATGATAGAGATTAGGGTTTGTATGTAAAAATCCAAAATCAAACAAATAGCTTGACTAAAACAAGACAAAAATGCATGAAAATGACAACAAAATGCACACAAACACCCCTAGGGTTTCATCCACTTGTTGCCTTTAAAATGGCCATGGTATGCATGCTAGGTATCTTGGCAAAACAAAATCAAAACAAAAAGATCATAGTCCCTCGACGATGCTATCTTGTTTGCCTATACAAAAATGATCTAGTCCAACCAAAAACTTGCTAAGATACTTGGCAATATTGTTATCATGGTCATACGATGACCCATGCCTGTCCCGTTTAACATCCAAACACAAGTTTGTTTACCAAACACAATGGTAAAACAACAATGTCAAAGGGTTAAAAATGTGTAGGAAGGATCTTTGAGTAGGATAGACAACTCCTAGTTACTTGATCAAAACATGCAAACATCCTTGCTAATTTCAAAAAAACACACACACAATTTCAAAACATTTCCAAACAAACTTTCAAACATTGAAACATTTTTCAAAAGGCAAACATCTTTGTATACATTCTTCAAACAAGAATCATTACAAATATTGCCAAAACGATGGCCTCTTTCCAAAATACTTTCAAAACCACACAAAGCACCATTTCAAACAATTGAAAAAGCAAAGCAAGTGATCTAAACAAGTAACTAAGAGCCCATGGAAAACCATGGATGAAAAGGGTGCTAGCACCTTCCCTTTTCATAATCTACCCCCGAACTCAAGAAAACATCTCAAAGGTATTTCCTATGCTTTTTGACCTTTCCTTTGGATAAAATAAAATGTTGGTGGCGACTCTTGCTAAACCGAAACATTTGCTAACACAAACACAAAACCTCAAGTCAGTTCTCCCACCGTATCGCAGAACTGGCGACTCTGCTGGGGAAAGATCTAAAAGTGGGGTTACCTTAGGGTTTAGATTACCTTTACATGCTTATCTTGCTTGATATTTTTTCTTTACACGTTGGTTCTATTATTTGGGTTTGAATCTTCTACCCGAATTTTAGGAAACATTCATAGGTAAATAGCAATACGTTGTGGAAACTGTATGGGGTATACCGACACGGTCTAAGCAATAGCTATGTTAGTGTGACATATTTGTGGGTACCGGTAGCCTTTGAGTCAATCAAAGAGAATACGGGGCCGCTGAGTGATGTCATGAAGCACTAACGAACTTTTAGAACCTTTACTTGACCATCTTGGCCTTTTAGGATGTAGTGAGATGACCGACTTTGGTGCAGTCCGAAGTTGGTAGATACTCGATACTACACTCATTGAGGGTTGTTTTCTTGGAATATTCCGGTCTCCAGTAAAGTGGCTAAACTGAAACAATGAACACAAAAAATAATCCAGTGATATTGAGCTCCTTAGAACCCAGTTACTATTTATAGGACAGGTTGAGCCAACTAAACTTCAAGAGGGTACTTACCTATGAAACCCCATGCAAGCCTAAACTAGGAACTTGTGTGATTTTCTTGTACATATATACTTGTGCATAACATCATGGACATCATGAAGCATCATATGCATCCACTAACCATTTCAAGGATTTTGGATTTTCATCTTTGTTCCTGTTTTGTAGGTTATTGATTCACTTTGCAGGAAAACTATTCAGGTCAATCTTGTGAGAATTCCTCCACAACTCAAGGAGCTTGCTTCCAAGATTCCAGAGTATTCTCCATTCACTGAGAGACATGATCGACTTCTTAAATTGGTCAACTCCAACACAGAGGAAGACATGGTGAAAGTTCTCTTCCAGTTCTTTGACCCCCTACACCACTGCTTCACATTTCCTGATTACCAGCTAGTGCCTACTTTGGAGGAATTTTCTCAAATCTTGAGGATTCCTATTCTCCATCAACTACCTTTCAACGGTACGGAAAGAGATCCAAAGCCTGAGGATGTTGCTCAAGCCCTACAGTTGCAACCATCTGATGTCATAGGCCATTGGGAAACCAGAAGTGGTGTCAAGGGTTTCTTGGCAAAGTTTCTGTTTGAGAAGGCACAAGACTGCTGGAATTCTCTAGATCTGCAAGCTTTTGAGGAGATTGTAGCACTTCTCATCTATGGGTTGGTCTTGTTCCCAAACCCTTATCAGCTTATAGATGTGAATGCTGTGAAGATCTTCATATCTAGGAATCCCGTGCCTACATTGCTTGGGGACATCCTCCACTCATTTCACACACGAACAATGAGGAAAAGAGGTGTTCTCATGTGTTGTACTCCTCTTCTAGCAAGGTGGTTTATTTCTCACCTTCCCCAGTCAATCTTGAAGAATGAGCAAGGCTTGAGGTGGTCACATCCGTTGATGACTCTTACACATTCCGATGTTCATTGGTGTTCTCGGTCCAGAGAAAATGTCATAATCATTGATCGTTATGGGGAATTCCCTAATGTACCACTACTTGGCATTAGGGGAGGCATTACCTATAACCCCTGCTTGGCTCTGAGACAGTTTGGGTATGCCCGAAGGGATAGCCCTCATGACATGCTGATTCTAGACTTGGTTTTTGACTTCGACAATGATGCTCAAGGACTTCGACAAAGGTTTATCCGAACTTAGAGGATGCCCAACAAGGTAGACAGTAAGACACTGGGACACAATAATTCCACCCTGTTGTACCCCAAAATTTGCCCTCCCATATTCTTCAAGAGTTGCCAAATCAAAGCTTCAAAATTCCCCAAGGGTTGCACAGTGAAAGGGCTTCCTAACAGCCAAAATTAAGGTTTTGGTTATGACAAAGAAAATGAAGTTTCCAAGGGTCCAATCAAGTCCCACATGCTTATAAACATGGTCAAGCATCATCATACCAAGTTTCAAGACTCACAGCACAAGATTGCACAGTCAAAAACCCTAATTGCACTACAGTCAACTGTAGGGGCAAAATGGTCATTTGACAGTCAAAGGTCCAAATTTTTGGTCAACATCTCATTTTGAAGCCACAAACATCATTTGATCAATTCTTGATCATGATTCTCAAAGCTTGGCTCAAAAATCATCAAGATGCAAAAGTTTCCATATTTGGACAGTTGAAAAAGTCAACTGTAAATTGACCAGGGCATAACTTTCACATGGATTATCAGAAAAATTCCATCCAAAGCTCATTTTGAAGAGAAAGACATTTCCTACAACTCCTCGTCATACTTCAAGTCCAAGAAATGCTCTCACAAAAAAGTTATCAATTTCAACATTATAGGTCATTTTCAAAAGTCAACAAAAAGGGACTTTAAGTCAAAGGCCATAACTTGATATTGGTAAATCAAAATGACATGGGACCGAAGGCATTGGTTAGAGGACTCAAAGACCTTTCCAAAATGTCCAAGAATATGAGCAAAGCTTAAAAATTGAGCAAGATATGCCTTGTGGAAGTTGGGAAATGTTTGGATATTTTGAAAAGTCAACATTGCTTCAAATGACCTAAAAATGCTAATGAGCCTCCTTTTCTTCCAAAATCCATCATCCAAAACATGTGCACGACCATTTGGCCCAAAGGAAAGTTTTTTATCATTTTTATTTTATTTATTTGAATTTTTAAATGCTAGAAATTCATTTAATTAATTAAAATATATGAAAAATACTAAACCTAGGTTTTTAAATCTTTTTATGCATGATATACACTCAATAATTCGTGCATGGTTAGATTTGGAAAGAATCAATATGATTTGTCATGATTTGGTAGCAAATATGCATGAAAAGATTTGAAAACTAATGCATGGAAAATCAAATATCTTATCATCAATTCAAGGATTCTTTGGCACAATTTCTTAACCCTAATCATTCACATGTATATATGGATGCTAACCCTCGTGCCAATTACCCCCCAGCTGCGCCATTCACAAAGAACAAAACTTGAGTTTTTTTTTGCAAAAGTTGAAAACTGAAAACTAGGTTTTAGGGCTTTTCAAGATCAAATAACTATCCCATTGGCTTGCTGAGACTTCAAGGAAGGGATTTGGATCAAAACCATAAGCTCTAACACCAAGAAACGTGAGAATAATCGTGCCCTGTACAGAAAATTTTTCATATGCTTGCATCATGATTCATGCATTTTTAATACTTTTTAATGTTTGATTTATGTTTCTTGATTGATTCTGAAGCTAACCCAGTTGTTTGATTGCATTTTTATCACCCATACGCGATTTCACCATTAAAGGATATTAGGGTTCTTCAGCCTTCGAATTAGGGGTTTTTGAATATGGTAAAATTAGAACACCATAATGCCATGAATGACCTCAGCGTGCTTGGACGATTTGGAAATAACCCTCGCGCCTAATTTATGTGGCCGGACGGCCTAATCGCTATTATCAGAAAACACATATTTTGGGGGGGTTCAAAACCCCCGCTAACCTTCTTGTATTTTCAGGAAAAAACACAACGAAGAAGAAGATGATGAGGTGTCCAGCAGTAATTGGGTTATTTTAATTTCACGCTGAATTTATCCACTAACATTTGCTTTATTTTATTATGTTTATTAGTTATATGATATACAAAGAGACAAAGTGGAGCAGTTGGTAAGGCACTTGGTTGGTAATCCCTGGGACCTGGGTTCGAACCCCAGGTCCCCCACCCCTTTCATATTATTTTTCTATTAACGCTTATGTGCAGTTTCAGTGCTAGGGTGCATCATACATCATCAACATCAAGCCCTCCACGTGCCTACTGAGATGAATCAAAGGGTCCAGACTGGGAGAACACCCTAAGCATGAGTCAAAAGTGCTACACGCTGGCATAGAAGTCAAAAGAGGCCAAAGATTAATGGGCCTAAAATGCTGATTTAACCTCCAATTGGGGACAGACCCCCCATGGGTTGCTTCTCTAATTCTTTTTCTCATATTTTTCTATTTTTTTGTTTTAATTAGTTTTTTAATTTAAATTCTTTAATTTAATTATTATTTTCATAAAAACAATATAAAAATCAGAAAAAAGACAAAAAATAAGTATTTTTATTTAATTAATATTTTTGTAAATAAATTTCACCAATTAATTAGTTTTATTCTAGGGTTAAATCTTAAAATCTTTTCTTCATAACTTAAAAATTTGTAGAAATTAGGTTTAATTAGTTTAATTACTTTTATTCTTTTTCACCATTATTAATCACTAAATATTATTTATTTTCATAAAATCAAATTGTCATTAAATAATTAGATTTAATTTTAGGTTTAAATTTTAATAGGTTTTTCTTAATAAATAAAAACTAGAATTAGGGTTAATATTCTTTTCATTTAATTCTCATTAAAATCATAAATACCAAAATCTCAAAAATAATTTCCTTTCATTTTAATTTTAATTAATTTAATAATTTAATTTAATTTCATTAAAAAGGGTCCAACGCCCTCGTTTCCAATCTTAATTCTATTCGCACATTTATCTCGTTTCTTTTAATTATTTATGTACCTCTCCCAAAGCCGTGTAAACTTAATTTCTCGCACTTTACTTTATTTCTTTATTTTCTATCAAATCGGGTCCTGGAGTTTAATTTGGCGATGTGGACCCGCGCCTTTGTAATAGTTTATAACTTTTAATTTTCCGCATCTTTTTTAACTGTTAAATAAATGCATGCAAGAATGAATGGCCTAAAATAAAAACAAAAGCGTAGATCACCAATAACATGACAAGATAAAATATCTGAATCTGACACACAAATCACACACCACCCCTAGGGTACGCCTCACTGTTGCCTTGCCTCGAAAGGTGATCGTCGAGTAGAGGATGTCTTAGTAAGTCCTCATGATCCGGGAACCTGGCATGAGGGTAGCTTCTAAGGTGTCTTCCCATTGCTCTGGTGATCACCATGTCCCGAACCTCGAATTGACCCGAACACCTCCAACGGTGGTGCTACCTACCTCTCAATGGTGGGATGGCACTACTTTAAAGGACATTTACACAGACGAATTCCTTAGGGTAGGTAGACGACTCTAGATACTTGCTCTAAATTTCAAACAAAATTCAAAAATACTTTTCACACCAACACATTTTCAAAAAGCTTTCGAAAGCAATTTTTCAAACACTCTTGAGGACCGATACAAGAGTCGAACTGGAATTTTCAAAGAAACTTTTTAAAAACCCACAGTTGAAAAGAAAACAAACCATTTTTGAAAACACAAATGAGCAAGTATCTAAGAGCCCATGGATAACCATGGATAGAAAGGGTGCTAACACCTTCCCTTTCTATAATCTACCTCCCGAACCGAGAGCAATCTCTATAAGGAATTTTTCTGTGCTTTTGTCCTTTCCATTTGGAGAAAATAAAAGACGGTGGCGACTCTTGCTTCCGCGACATTTCGTGAACCAGTGTTAAACAGTCAGTTCCAGATCCACCGATCACAGAACTGGCGACTCTGCTGGGGAACTTAAACTTAAAGTGAGGTGTACCTTAGGGTTAGCTCATAACTGTGTTTTCAATTGTATTGACTTGTCTGCTTTAAATTTGTGGGTTGCATGGGAGTTACATAGATCCTAACCCGGATCTGGGGATACCCTGTTTAGGTAGCATAAGCTGTGAGGGACCTGTCCGGCGTAGACCGACACGGGTGAAACAGTGGCTACGTTAGTGTGGCACCTTGGTCTGTACCAATATCCCTTGTGTTGCAACGAGGAGAATATGGGTCTTCTAAGGAGTCATTAAGAACCAACAACCTTAGAACCTTAAATGACACAACTTGGCCATTAGAACAGTAGCAGTATGCTACGCCCATTGAGGCTAAACTCTCGTGATGGTTCTGGCCGCAAGAAAAGATTGCGATGCTGGAGTTATGACCGATTGAGGGTAGTCAATGATATTGGGATCCTCTAAGAACCCGGTTACTTTGATAGGACAGGTATGAACCAACAAACTGAAAGAGGGTAATACCTAGACCTCATGCTGGCCCAAACTCTAAGGGTTTCTCTTGTGTGACTTGTATGCCTTCGTACTTGACTACTTGCATACTTGTTATCTGACACATAAACTACTTGCAGGTTTTGTTTATAGTCCTTAATTGGGACTTATAACAGGGTTTACTAAGTTTTCTTGCAGGTTTTGTTTATAGTCCTTAATAGGGACTCATAACAGGGTTTACTTACATCACTCCATGCATACCATAACATCATACCATTGCATACATCATAACCCATTTCAAGGATCTCAAAGGCTTGTGATGCAGGTCATGATGAACCAGAATGTCTAAGCAAGGGGCAAAGGGGATTTATTTTCCTCTAGCCAAGGTTGTCAGGGGCTATGACCCACTTGATATGGTGAGCTTTGACACTTGAAGAAAGTTCCCCGAGCCAAAGTTGTCAGGGGCTATGACCCACTGGATATGGTGAGCCTTTGACCCTTGAAGAAGGGCTCTCAACAATATGAAGTTCCTTCAATCAAGCTACCGGACCCAAGCTCTAACAATTTTCTTGTTTATCCCGCGAGGTCCTTGAAAACATTACATGCATGTCATACATATCCTTGCATTACAGGTATCCATTTTGCAGGTCACTTACCTTTGTCGCTGTTTATTTCAGCAATGACTTCCCAACAAGATAACCAGGGACCTCCTGCTCAAGAGACTCAGTTCAAAGAGATCTACTTAAGCCTATCCAAGGGGCAGGAAGAGCTGAGAACACTCCTCACGGGGACTTTGGTCAGGAACAATGCTGAGGACGACCAGGATGAACGGCTGAAACGCCTACAAGCTGAGGTAGACACATTGAAAACCCAGATGCTGGGGCAAAAGGCTCTCATCCAAAGTTTAGCTCAGGAACAAGGAGAGCTGAGGGCCATGATCAGTTAGCTTCATCAAGACATGAAGCAACCAGCCCAAGTCAGGGACCCAGTCATTAATCAACTTCCAAGAAGTCAAAGGTTTGGGCCTCTCCAAGCTGCTATTACTTCACAGGTCCAACAACGACCTCGCCCATAACAACGGGCTGGTCAGAGCAAACCAGACAAGCCTAAAAGGCAGTTCACCAAGATCAACATGTCGCTGGATCAAGCACTACAACAAATGTTGAAGGCAGGGCTGATCACCTTAAGGGCTCCTCTCCGGAATCCAAACACTTCTGCTCCTAACTATCATCCCAACGATAGGTGCGCCTACCATTCTGATAGCCCGGGGCATACTAATGACGGATGCTGGCCTCTCAAAAACAAGATTCAAGACATGATCGACGCTGGAGAGATTCAGTTTGAAGTACCTGAGACTCCGAACATAATCACTGCTCCGTTACCCAATCATTGAAGACTTTTGTTTATTTGGATTTCCGAGTTGTATTTTTCTTTGCTTACACAAACAATTAATGTCATAGCAAACTCTTTTATTCCATTAATGCATCGCATACGTCTGTCTTGAAGCAATATATTCGTATTCACTATATGCAAATTATTTTCATATTTTTTCTGATGTCAACTCTCAATTAATAATTCTAAACCTCTTGAGGGAGGATGACGAAAACAATACCATAATCTACAGTATGCTTTTGAACAAACCCCGCTGATGAGGTACAGGCATTGTTTCAATCCCTAAACACTGGAGTTATAAGGATGATAATCCCTCGTCAACCCCTCTGAGCCAAAGAAGTAGGAGTTTTTCTTTTCGAAATTTAAAACCCTTAATCATAACCTGGGGCAGGGTAGTCTCTCAGTTGATCCAAGTGCATAACGAATGGCACCAAAGAGGTCCTTACAAAACAAAGAAAGACAGTGATGGTTCCGAATAACCAATAAAGAAAGGCAGTCATTATCTCAAAAAATAAAAACCCATTAAGTCAAAACCCATGAAGGAGACTTACAAAACTGGGGCATCCCGCTGACTGTAATTCCAAAAAAGGAAACAGTTCAGGCAAAAAAGAAAGGGATAACAAAAATCAGACAAGAAAGAGGTCTTACAAACCCTCAACAAAAAAGGAATGACTTCCTATTCAAAATAAGTTATCAACATCCGAATCATCACCGGAAAATCAGAGCAAAGACTCAAACAAGGTCTAACGTATGATCAACTGAGTTTAGGTTTGGAGAACATCACGAAGAACGGGTGGGTACAAATAATTTGAGCCTTTATCCTTTGTTTCTTAAACCGTGAACCAGGCCACGTTATAACCCTCAAAAAGTCCTAGCTGAAGCATGGGTTAGTTCGAAAGCATACTGTTACAAAGGTATCCCGACTCCTTAAGGCCTACGGTAAATACGGAGTTGACATCACGTTTTACAAACATTCATTTGTTTTATGAAAAAGAATGCATTTTCAAAATCTTCAAGACAGACATAAGCTTTGCATTTTTTATATAACATTGTTTGCATATGACTATTCGTTTGAACAGCAGGGAAATTCGCACGATGAATACCTAATGAACAAAAGCACCTCCAATCAAGGGGCATGACATGACTATTGCCCATCATCTGGGGCAGTCTGTGATACGGTGGGAGAACTGACTAGTGTTTTGCGTTTGTTTTCGCAAATGTTTCGGTTGAGCAAGAGTCGCCACCGACTTTTTATTTTATCCTAAGGAAAGGTTTAAAAAGCACAGCAAAAACCTTTGAGATTTTTCTTGGGTTCGGGGAGTAGATTATAGAAGGGGAAGGTATTAGCACCCCTTCTATCCATGGTTATCCATGGGCTCTTAGGTACTTGCTTAGATCAACTTGCCTTGGTTTTCAATTGTTTGAAATAGTGCTTGGTGTGTGGTTTTAAAAATGTTTTGAAAAGATGCCTTGTGTTAGGCTAACCTTGTAACAATTCTTTACTCGAATGTTTTACAAAAGGTGTTTTATCTTTTAAAAAGATGTTTCAAGGGTTTGAAAAGTTGATTTTGAAAGTGCTTGTGAAGTGGGTTTTGAAATTAGGCAAGTGTTTTCTTTGCAAATTGACAAGTACTTAAGAGTTTATCTACCCTAAAGTTTTCTCAAAGATTTTTGTTATGTTTTAAACCTTTTGACAATTTTGTTCCACCATTGTATTTGGTGGACAATCTTATCTTTAGGAGGTGAAAGGGACGGGCGCGGGTCATCGTTTGGACCATAATTGCAATAGTGTTAAATGTCTTTGGGCAATTTTCTTTAAGGGACTTGATCATTTGTTTTTGTTTGTTTTGAAAAGTTTTATCGAGGGACTATGATCATTCAATTTGTTTGTTTTGCCCAAAGAAGTTCAACATGCAATATGGCCCATTTTTGAAAGGCAACAAGGTGGAATACCCTAGGGGGTGCAAGTGTGAGATGTGTTGTTTATTTTCATGCTCATTTATCTTGTATTAGGTCCAACTATTTTTGTTCATTTTTATTCGCATACAAAACCCTAATTCTAGCATAGTATGTTAGAAAGCGATAAAAGTGCGAAATTTAAATTCCTACGCTATTACATCACAATAATATAGGGAGGGGGGTACAATGTTCAAATGGGGGATATTTAGACAAGAATTTAAATCTAAGCTATTACATCATTTGCTTTGAATATTTACAAGGTAATTTAATTGCATAATTAAATAGAAATGAGATAAATATGCAAAATGCAAAAAGAAAGTTTTTATATGTATGAGAAAAATGTTGTTTATGTAAAATAAAAATAAGAAAATAAAAAGGTATTATTTTTGGAGTATTTTCATATTTAGGGCAAAAACCCTAATTTTAATCAAAATGTATATTAATTAATTAATTCACATAATATTTATTATTTACATACAAAAATAAAATAAAATATGGTATATTTGTAAAAAGGCATTTTTTAGTATTAAATATTAAAAAATAAAATATGTACATTATTTGATATTTTATTCTAAGTATATTAATAAATATGTATTTATATTTACATTATTTTAAATATGTATTATGGATAAATAATAATAATATTTAATATTTTTAGAAAATAGTATTTTTTTATAAAAAATATTTTCAGAGGGTAATATAAAATAAAAATGAAAATGAAAATGTATTTACACTATTTTTTCTATTTATTCTAAATAATAATATATATTCATTTATGTATAAATCAAAAGAAAATCAAATAAATACCAAATAAAATCAAAAAATGATGAGAAAAATATTTTCAAAATTTTAATATGCTGAGAAAAAATAAATGAATCAAATAAAAAAAGAAAATGTCAAAAATCATTAAAAATAAAGCAAATGGGCTTGGAGGGTATGAACATGGAAATAGGGTGTGAAAAGAAAATAGTTCCAGGCCCAGCCCAGACCACTTCTTCTTCAACCTCTGTACAATAAAACGCGCGCCTGCAAGCTTCGTTTGAAATCCTGATTCTTTGATTTTTTGAACAAACTTCCAACACAAAAGATGTTAAGCATGAAACCACGATTCCAAATATGTAAAGAACATCTCCTAACTCTCAAAAATGAGAGAGAATTTTAGTGATCCCAAATCTTAACCTAAGTTTTCTGTCATTTTCAAACTCTAAATTCTCTCTACTCAGGCAAAAGAAATGAAAAGTAAAGACATGGACATGTTCAGTGGCATGAGTATGACATTATTTCTTCACAAACTTAAGACTAATGATGCATAATAAGAGAGATACGAATTCAAACTTTTACCTATTCAGTTGAACTTCTATCTGGAGATGTAGGAACTTTCAGTGCAAGGTGGTGATTGGAAAAGCTTCCTTGAGGTTCAGAGATGCTATTCCAATGCTTACTTTGTCTTGAAAGCTTCTGAATCAAGCTATAGAATTTAACCTGCAAGTCAAAAATGAGAAAATGGTGGAAGTGGTTAGAGCAATTACAGGTCGTGCCTTAGCTTCTGGATAGCTTGCATAGGTTGTATGGAAGGTAGAGGAACAAGTTTGGGCCAGAAAGCTTGGAGGGATTGAGAGATGGCACTCAATCTGCAGGGGTTGCTCTGTTTGAGCAGTTTGATGGTGTTTCTGAGATGGAGGGTGTTTGAGAGGTGCCAAGGTCGTGTGTTAGCTTGGTTGGGATATGCTGAGTATGTTTGATAAGTTTGTTCTTGTGTCTCTATGCTGATATCAGAGTTGTCATGAGTTATGGGACTTTTCTTCACACTTAAGCAACAAAATGCAACTTGTGATCCTAGGCATGTAGAGGGCCCCTAATGTGCTGCATAATCCCTCCTTGATCAGTGTGTTATGTTCATAAAACTTGTGCCATTCAGATTTGCAATGTACTTGTTGGATTTCAAAATTGACATAAAGCTACCTTTTACCAAAATGGTTAATTTGCTTTATCTAGTTTGGGATTAAACTTTTATACAATGTTCAAACTCATAGAACAACACCTTAACAAAATGAATATGCGTTAAATTATTGAGTGCCACTTGGTTTAAGGACCTGCAATCTAGCCTAAAGCATGCTGAGTTCAAATTTGCAAAGTTATGGACATGGAACTTGGTCATGAACAAAGTGGTTTTTTGCTATATTGTGAAATTCGATTCTCTCTAACCATGAGGTTGTTTGAGAAGTTCTTGGACATTTTGGAAAGCTTGGAATGTGTACAACAATCCATCTTTGAAATGCAATTTGAAATTCCAAGTGGAAGTGTATGGAAAATGGCCTTGAAGTGGGGTAGAAAACCTTGTCAAAATAGGTTAAAATTTCACTAAGTTAAAAATGGTTTAGTGCCCTTATTCAAAAAATTGTAACTTGAGATACAAGCTTCAAATGAGAAAACTTTGTGAATAAAAGTTGTAGATTATGCAACAAGCTACAACTTTCATGTTTGGACTTTTGTTTGAATCCAAATGGATCATGGTGAAAAAGTGGGGCAAAGTTGGGAAAAAATTAGGGTTTTTCATAACTTAGAAAAATTCTAAGTTATGAAAAATTCCATTTCTAACCCTAATTTGAATTTTGTGATTTCTTGGTGAACAAGTTTCATGATTTGGCATGTTTTGATGAAAAATGAATCTTGACTCTTGATTTTGACCAAAAAGTCAAAGTTTGACTTTTCAGTATACAGTCAAAATTGATCAATTGACTGGGAAATTCAACTGTCAATCTTGTGTACTTGGGATCTTTTGAGCTTGTTGATCATGTCAAGATAATTCCATGGGGTCCTTGAGTCCATGTTTGAGCTTGGTTTGCCATTGGCTAGGTCAAACAGTCAAAAATTGCCTTTGTACAGTCAAAACCCTAAAAATGACCATTTTGCCCTTTTGGTGATCTGATCAAATTTTTTGTGGAATTGTGATCCAAACTTGATCAAATGGTTCATGTGAGTCCAATATGTTGATGTGAGTCAATTTTCATGAGGTTTGACTGTCAATTGGCCACAGTTGACTTTTTCCCCAATACAGTTGATTTTTAGGTCAACTGTCCAATTGACTGGGCAAAACTTGGAATCAGGACTTGAAACTTGATATGGGTAAAATTGGGAGTCCAATATGAGGCATGAAAGTCATCTTAGGCATTCTAGGTCAAAATATCTTTGTGCAAACACAAACCCTAATTTTGAGTCCACAGTGCAAGGAGAGGTCTTGAGCAGATGAAACCCTAACTGGATCCTGAGCTTCAAGGGCTTTGTGATGAGAAATCAATGAGAAATGGGAGGGCAAGTTTTGGGGTACAACAGTTGCCCCTGTTCAATCTTCTTGAATCCGAAGAGTTAGATTGGCAAGCTTGCCTTTCGTGACTCGAGGGTAAAAGGAGATTGGACACTAGAGTGCCCGGAAATTTGCACTCGTCAAAGCAATGGATACGGGAATGGGCTTAGAGATGCCATTTGGAGATGGGCTTAACGATGCCATCTGGGAGAGTGACAGAAATCTTGTCAGGGATGGGCTTAGAGATGCCATCTGGAAGGGAATATCAGGAAAGTGTCCAAGCTTCGGACCATTTCTGAACTGGGGGGGTCTGAACAAGCAATAGATTGACATCCGTTGTTGGGAGGAATCTGTAAACTGTTTTCAGTGGTTTGGAGAAGAAACTGAACAAGCGATAGGTTAACATCCGTTTACTTGGAGAACCCGTGAACTGTTTTCAGAAATCTTGAAGTTGAATAAGCAATAGAGCAGCATCCGTCGTTGGGAAGCGTCCGTAAACTGTTTTCAAAAGTTGCATTTGAAAAAGTTGATAGATTAACATCCGTTGTTGGGAAGAATCCATAAACTGTTTTCAGAAGGTCTTGAAGAAGAATCTGAACAAGTGACAGGTTAACATCCGTTTACTTGGAGAACCAGTGAACTGTTTTCAGAAATCTTGATGTTGAATAAGCAATAGAGCAGCATCCGTCGTTGGGAAGCGTCCGTAAACTATTTTCAAAAGTTGCATCTGAACAAGTTGATAGATTAACATCCGTTGTTGGGAAGAATCCATAAACTATTTTCAGAAGGTCTTGAAGAAGAATCTGAACAAGTGACAGGTTAACATCCGTTTACTTGGAGAACCCGTGAACTGTTTTCAGAAATCTTGAAGTTGAATGATTCTTAGTCTGTCGACTGATCTTTCCTGAAAAGGTAAAGAGTTAGTTGCATGCAATGTTATGATGCATGATGCGATATACGTGACATCAATGTTTTATGACATGAATGTGATGAATGCGCATGTAAACTGAAGAGCTAACTTGCTGAGGATAAATGAATTCGAAGTGGCTGAAGATAAAAGCATCTTGACTGTTGCTGGGGAAAATAAATCCTTGGCTACTACTGGGGAAGAAAATTCCTGATGACCTCTACCGGGGAGTATCAAACTAGTAGACTCATGCTGAGGAGGTAAGACTGAGAACCTTCAATTTGATGGGAAGTAACTCTGGCGATCTCACTGGGGAACTCAAGATTTATCTTTCTAAGACTCTGTGGGGAAAAGGCTCGTTAGTCTGGCTCCACTGGGGGTTGATAATTCGAAATTTTAACTCGGTTGGGGATAACAAAGATAAGCTTCTCCGGGGATCATATTGATAAGTTAGGCTGGGGAATTTCGATGAACTCCGCCGGGGATAGGAAGAATTCTGGCGAGTGCGATCTTTTGTGGCTGTTAGCTGAGGATAACCCAGTTATAAGCCTTTGTGAGGAATAACTTTGAATAAAAAACGGGGGAGACGTTCGTGCTCTGCGGGGAAATACCTTCCAGAATCTTATTGGGGATAAGCTTCGAGGGTTTGCTGGAGGTATGCCTCAGGGTTTGCTAGGGATGTGGATTTCAAATCTCTTGGTGGTTTCCTTCGAGAGGGTGCCAAGGTATTCATCTGTACTTTCATCCTATCAGTAATCCTTTTTCTTAGTTTCACTTTAGGAAGTGATTATGTTTCAAGTGCATATGCCTATTTAATAAAACATTGGACGTTTCTCAAAATAAAACAAATAGTGCAAAAAAGAAAAAGGGAAATGACACAAATTTTCGGGAAGAGTATTTGTATTGATTTTCTTTGAGTATATTTGTACAAAGGAGACAATCATCCTAGTAAGAGGATTTTGCCGTAAATATTGAAAGATTTTATACAAAATAAAGGATGGCTATGTGAAATAATTCCATGGGATTCCATTCTGCTACAGCTTTCACAACTCTGAATATCTGCCCGTTCAGTGCTTCGTTTGATGATGACTGGATTGATCAGGAGTCTGGAACTGGTTGATGAAGAGATTGTCTTTGAAGTGATCCGACGAGACATAGTCATACGCTTTAATTCCCTAACTTTTGCCTGAATCGCCCTTTCGGGTTTTCGATCCACCGGGAAACCCCTTTTTGCCCAAGCCGCCCTTTCAGGTTTTCGACTTGCCGGGTGTACAGATTTTTGTTTTTATCCCTAATTTTTGCCTGAACCGCCCTTTCGGGTTTTCGGTTCACCGGGATGCCCATTTTTGCCCAAGCCGCCCTTTCGGGTTTTCGACTTGTCGGGTTATTTTATGCGTAGTATCTTTTGACTATGTCTGCGTTCGCAGGGTGCGGCAAATCTTCGCCGTCCATGGTGGTCAGAATCATTGCACCACCAGAAAATATGCTCTTGATCACAAATGGTCCTTCATATGTAGGAGTCCATTTGCCCCTGGGATCACTTTGCGGCAAGATAATCCGCTTGATTACGAGATCCCCAACTCGATACACTTGACGTCTGACTTTCTTATTGAAGGCCTTGATCATCCGCTTTTGATACGTCTGACCATGGCATATAGCAGCAAGTCGCTTCTCGTCGATCAGATTGAGTTGATCAAGTCGGGTCTGCATCCAATCATCTTCATTCAAACCTGCATCCTTCATAATCCTTAGAGAGGGGATTTGGACTTCCATAGGCAAAACAGCTTCCATGCCATAAACCAAAGAAAACGGGGTTGCCCCAATTGAAGTACGTGTCGTCGTACGGTATCCATGCAGAGCAAACGGTAACATCTCATTCCAGTCTTTGTAAGTGATTGTCATTTTCTGAATGATCTTCTTGATGTTTTTGTTCGCAGCTTCAACAGCACCGTTCATCTTTGGCCGATAGGGGGATGAATTGTGATGATAAATCTTGAACTGTTCGCATAATGCAGTGATCATTGTGTTATTCAGATTTGTACCGTTGTCCGTGATGATTCTGTCTGGAACACCATACCGACATATGAGATTTTGCTTGATAAAGCGGGCAACCACATTTTTAGTAACAGAGGCGAAGGAAGCTGCTTCGACCCATTTAGTGAAGTAGTCAATGGCAACCAGGATGAAGCGATGTCCGTTGGAAGCCGTGGGCTTGATCTCTCCAATCATATCAATGCCCCACATTGCAAAGGGCCATGGAGCAGTCAGGACGTTGAGAGGAACCGGAGGGATATGAACTTTGTCAGCGTAGACTTGACACTTGTGTCAAGTACGGGAATGTCGATGGCAGTCAGCCTCCATGGTAGACCAATAATAGCCTGCCCTTAGGATCTTCTTAGCCATTGTATGCCCGCTCAAGTGAGTGCCAAATGTGCCGCTGTGTATATCAGTCATGATCAACTCTGCTTCAACTTTATCCACACATCGGAGTAGTACACAATCATGGCTTCGTTTGTAAAGGATGCCGTTGCTCAGGAAGAACTTAGCAGCGAATTTCCTTAAGAACTTCTTGTCATTCACGGAAGCTCCTTCAGGGTAATCCCCAGTCTCGAGATACCTTTTGATTTCATGGAACCAAGGCTGTTCCACTACTTCTTCGGTAATAATCTTGTGGCAATGTGCCGGTTCATCCATTCGCTTGATGGTGATTTGGGGAGCCTCGTTATCCCAGTTGAGTTTAAACATGGAGGACATTGTGGCCAGAGCATCGGCTAGCTGATTCTCTTCTCGCGGGAAATGCTCGAAGGTAATTTGCTCGAAATGAGGCAACAATGTCAGGACATGTTCTTTGTATGGGATAAGATTAGGATGCTTGGTATCCCAGTCTCCTTTGATTTGGCTGATGACCAAAGCCGAGTCCCCGAATACGATCAAAGATTTGATCCCCAAGTCTATAGCAGCTTCGAGACCAAAGATGCAAGTTTCATACTCAGCCATGTTGTTTGTGCAGCTGAAACAAAGTCGGGTCGTGAAAGGAGTGTGACAACCTTCCGGAGAAATGAGTACTGCGCCAATACCATTTCCAAGTGCATTTGAAGCACCATCAAAGTACAGGGTCCATCGGGATCCCTTTTCGGGTCCGTCATATGGTCCGTCACTTTCAGCGTTGTCCAAATTCATGATGTCCTCGTCTGGGAAGTCAAATCTCATGGGTCGATAGTCTTCAATAGCCTGATGAGCCAGATGGTCAGCTAGTACACTCCCTTTTATAGCTTTTTGGGTGGTGTACTGGATGTCATACTCAGTTAAGATCATTTGCCATCTAGCTATCCTTCCAGATAAAGCGGGCTTCTCGAAGATATACTTGATAGGGTCCATCTTGGAAATTAACAAGGTAGTATGAGTCAACATATACTGTCTTAATCAGCGAGCAGCCCATACCAAAGCGCAGCAAGTTTTCTCGAGCAGTGAGTAGCGGGTCTCACAGTCGGTAAACTTTTTGCTAAGGTAATAAATAGCGTGCTCTTTTCGACCAGACTCGTCATGCTGGCCCAAAACACACCCCATTGAGTTATCCAAGACAGTTAAGTACATGATCAATGGTCTTCCTTCGACAGGTGGCATCAGAATAGGAGGTTCTAGCAAATACTCCTTGATTCTATCAAAAGCGGCTTGGCAGTCGTCGTTCCATTCAACTACCTGATCTTTCTTCAAGAGTTTGAAAATTGGCTCACAGGTAGAAGTCAGATGTGAGATGAATCTGGCAATATAGTTTATGCGCCCCAAGAATCCTCTGACCTCTTTTTCAGTACGGGGAGCAGGCATCTCTTGTATTGCTTTTACTTTTGCCGGATCGACTTCAATGCCTTTGTTGCTTACAATAAATCCCAGGAGCTTACCAGACCTAACTCCAAAAGTGCATTTACTTGGATTCAGCCTGAGCTTGTACTCTTTTAATCTGGCAAACAGCTTTTCCAGATGTTCAAGGTGCTCTTCCTCTGTTTGTGACCGAGCTATCATATCGTCTACGTAAACTTCAATCTCATGATGTATCATGTCATGAAATAAAGCTACCATGGCGCGTTGATAAGTTGCCCCTGCGTTCTTCAGCCCGAACGGCATCACTTTATAACAGAAAGTGCCCCATTGTGTGACAAAAGTCGTTTTCTCCATATCCTCGGGGGCCATTTTGATTTGATTGTAGCCCGAGAATCCGTCCATGAAGGAAAACACCTTATGCTGAGCTGTATTGTCGATCAAGATGTCAATATGAGGTAGCGGGAAATCATCTTTAGGGCTGGCCCTATTCAAATCCCGGTAGTCCACACACATTCTTACTTTGCCATCTTTCTTAGGCACTGGCACAATGTTAGCGACCCATTGAGGATAGGACGTAACATCCAGAAAGCCAGCATCGAATTGCTTCATTACTTCTGCTTTGATCTTTTCGGACATGTCAGGCCTCATTCGGCGAACTTTTTGCTTGATTGGTGGACAGTCTTCTCTTGTGGGGAGACGGTGAACCACGATGTCGGTGTCTAGACCCGACATGTCTTCATAGGACCAAGCGAAGATTTCAACATACTCATTCAGCAACTGTACCAAGCGCTCCTTGACTTTTGGTTCCAAGTTGGCACCCACTTGCACCTCCTTCCGATCCTCCTCGGTTCCCAAGTTAACAATTTCCAATGGCTCTTCATGCGGTAAGATGGCCCTTTCCTCTTGTTGCAGAAGTCTGGCTAGTTCCCCGGGTACTTCACAACCTTCGTCATCTTCGTACTCGGCTAGATTGACCAGATCTTCAGAGTTATTGAAAGATACAGCAGAATAGTCACCCATGGAATCCGGAGTGGATGGGTACCTGCATTGGTGAGTGTGGGTGTGTGTAAGGGATAGCCATCCTTAAACAAAAAATGCAAAAGGAAAGGAAATGAACGTAAGCAGTTTATCAAATGAAAAACGTCCAATGAATCATTAAACATGGCATATGAATATGAAAAATAGTCAAAACCCTTACAAGTGGACCTACATGCCCCGGGCAAGGCAGGAGGTGAAAAGATAGTGTACGGATTGTTTGAAAGTAAAATATTACAGACCAAATAGGAAATGTTTAATAGATAAATTACTGATGAATAAAGGTGATGGGGACAAAATCTTTAGCCTCCCAGTTGCTCAACCCTCCTCTGACAGTTGGATAAATCCACTCTTCAAAGTTGCTTTCCTTGTCTTCATCTTCCAGGGCGTTGATTCTGTAAGGAGAAATTTTGATCGACGCTCTCTCAATCTTCGACTGGCGCATAGCTTTCTAGCCAGCGGCTGTGAAACCTAATCCAAACTTATCAGTTTTATGAGGAAAATCGGGTAACTGCCCCCACGATGAATTCTTCCCTTCTTTAACTGCAGCCCTTGCATCCTCCAGAGATGCCATCCTGGCCATCTGTCTTGGTTTCTCAGCTGTCAATTTTGCTACCGCTATTTCAGGAAGTACCTCTTCGAAATGTTGAAACGGTGTCTCAATGAACTCTCCTTCAACCTCCACATACAGGAAGGAATTTAAATGGCTAATCATGTACTCCTCTTCGCCGTGGACAGTAATGATCTTTCCCTTTACAGGATATTTCAGCATCTGATGCAAAGAGGAGGTGACTGCCCCAGCATGGTGTATCCAAGGTCTACCCAGCAGGCAGGAATATGATGGACGGATGTCCATTACATAGAAAGTGGATTTAAACACCTCAGTACCTATTTTGACAGGAATTTCAACTTCTCCATGGACCATTCTCTTCGACCCATCGAAAGCTCTGACGACAATATCACTAGGCTTCAATTCCAAACCTTCGCAATCTAGCCGGTCCAAGGCCTTCTTAGGCAAAACATTCAGCGATGAACCGGTATCAACCAAAACATGTGCAAGGGTGGTTCCGCGACACTCGATTGAAATATGCAACGCATCATTGTGGTTTCGGCCTTTAGGGGTCAGGTCGGCATCAGAAAAACCTAATCCATTGTTCGCAGTCAGGCTAGCCACGCAATGTTGAAATTGGTCCGCAGAGGTTTCCTGGGGCACATGAGCTGCCTTCAGAAACTTAATCAAAGCTTGAGCGTGCGCTTCTGAGCAAAGCAACAGTGCCATCATGGAGATCTTGGAGGGGGTTTGCCCCAATTGTTCCACCACATCGTAGTCACTTCTCTTGATTATCCTCAAAATCTCGTCCATCTCTTTCTTGGAGGCTTCCGGGATCACCAAGGGTTGAACCCTCGTCCTGACGGGCTCATCTTGTATTCCCTTTCCTTTATCAGCAATGGTAGGAGAGACAGCACTAGGAACGACAATTTCTTCAATCAAAGGAGTTCTAGCGGAGAGTTTTACTGGTGCAGGGATGACTTCTTTAGCTGATGAGGGTCCAAAGACTGCTCTTGGAGGGGCAATCTCTGGAGAAAATATTCTCCCGCTCCTGGTGATTTTGCTGGTGCCCGCAATGTTGCTAATGTTGGCTTCTTCATCATCTGAATTTTCTTCAATTATCTCAACTTGCTTGATACCATGGTAGTAGATGTCACCACCATAGTTCCAAGGTATCGACTTCTCAGAAACATAGGGAATAGGCCCCGGCATTGTTATCTTCAAAGGTATAGACTTTGCAGCTGGTGTAATCTTAACTGGCTTTTTGACGGCCTCGGAAAGATTGGCGTGAATGGTTATAATTGAGACATTTTCAACTTGAACTGGAACAGCAGGAACTTTTTCGAACAAAATTTGTCGGCTATCCATAAGGCCTTGGATGCCTTTCTTTAACAGCGGACAATCAAACGGCAGAGAGTGGCAACAGTAGCAGTCTTCTTTACATCCCGAGAAGATCCCGGCCCTTAACAAATTCAACTTAATGGTTAGCAACGGAGTAGTCAGATCACTAACGTCAGCAACATACAGATCCTCTTCAATGGCACTGACATTCCGACCGTGCTTCGGCATAGGTGCAGATATCACGTTGGGTTTTTCTGGAGCGTTAAACTCTACCTCCTTAGCCTCTATCAGGTCCTGGATCTTATGCTTGAGTGCCCAACAATCATTGGTGTCGTGTCCAACACTGTCTGAATGATAGGCGCACTTAGCATTGGCATGATAATGTGGAGAGGATGTATTTACATTCTTTGGCGCCTCCTTGATGGTGGCAAGATTCAACTTCAATAGATGGGGAAGCACTTGTGCTGGAGTCATATTAATACGGGTGAACTGTCGTTGTGGCCTTTCCACCCGTTGCTGATTTGGTCTGGATTGGTTGTAGCGAGGCTGCTCACTTGGGGTGTTTTGAATCATTACGGCCCCCACAGTTGGCCGACGCTCCACCTTCCCTGCTCTTCTATGAGAATATACCATAGTTGTCTCCTTCTTAAAAGGCTTCTTCTCAACACTTGCGGCAACACCCTTCTGAATCTTTCTTGACTTGATGCCAGCTTCTATTCTTTCGCCTGTTAAGATCAAATCGGTAAACCCCGCGGAAGAGTTACCAATTAGATGATTGAAAAATGGCCCAGATAGGGTCCCAAGAAACATATCAACGAGCTCACGATCGGTTAAAGGAGGCTGCACCCTGCCAGCCAAATCCCTCCATTTTTGTGCATATTCTTTGAATCCCTCACTTGTTCCTAGTGACATACCCTGAAGTTGGGTACAAGTAGGAGCAAGATCAGAATTATACTGGTATTGTTTGTAGAAAGCGGTGGCCAAATCTTCCCAATTTCTGACACTGGTTCCTTCTAACTGATAAAACCACTCCAACTGGGCTCCCGATAGGCTGTCTTGAAAGAAATGAATCCAGAGATTTTTATCTGCCGTATAGGGTTGAATTTTTCTCACGTAGGACCTGAGATGCATTTTGGGACAGGACAGCCCATCATACCTCACAAACACTGGCACTTTGAATTTTGGGGGAATCACAATTCCGGCAACCAAGCCCATGTCTTCAAAATCCAGACCCGGTACCCTTTGCAATTCCATGGCAGCCAATCTGTCTTCTAAACCTTTATATTTGTCATCAGCTGGAGGATACTGCTGGTCAGAATAATCTTCATCCTCTTCAACCTCTTCCTCCTCTGCATCAGACTCGGAAGGCACCGCAACTCGATCTCTTTTACTAGTCCCTTCATCAGAAGTAGGAGGAAATTCAAGCACCCTCCGAGCTTCTCTGCCAAATCTTCTCCCCAAAGTAGCCACTCCGACCCTCTTTTTCTTCTTCACTGGGTCCTTATTCTCCAGATGAGCCTTGATATCCTCTTGACTCTTGACCAAGGTCATCAAGAGTTGCTGGAACTGTGCATTCTGGGCTTGTAGGTCTTTGACTGTTTGCTCGAGATCCATCCTACTGAAATAAACAGCAGATAGATAAGGAAACCTGGAGTGAGACCTGCTTATGCACATGATGAATGGTATGCTGATGTATGCAATGCATTCAAGGATTTAGGACATTCAAAGTTGTTTCAGACAAAGAAGAACGCACGTCATATTAATAAGAAGAAATTTGTTAGTACATAAATGCCCCATGGGCCAAATGTTATAAAATAAACTTCTCAAGGCAGAAAGACATTGCGCATCCTCTTCGGTGCGATGTAGGTGTTGAGGGCTTCTTGCTCATGGAGTCGGCGGGTAAGCTCTAGAACCTTCTTTTCAATGGCGTAGTAGCTAGCTTCAAAAGTGTTCCGTTCCTCCTTGAGCTGTATCCAACTTTTCTGCATTTCCTCCCACGACGTAGGCATGTCTGGATGCAGGATGGTGTAGGGAACCTCTCCTTCATTGACGGGCTCTTTAATCACTGGGAGCACATGAGGATAAGGCATCATTAGACTTTGGGCTCGGGCTCGTACCCACTTGAGATAGGGCTCAAGAGGGATGGAGTTCTTGTGTCCCAGAGTCTTGCTATCAACCTTGTTGAGTTTCCCCCAAGCTCTGATGAATCTTTGGCGAAGTCCTTGCACATCGTTGTCGAAGTCAAAAATTAGGCTAGGAATCAACATATCATGAGGGCCATCCCTCCGTGCATATCCAAATTGCCTCAAAGCTAGGCATGGGTTGTAGGTGATACCCCCTCTAATTCCAAGTAAAGGAACATTAGGAAATTCTCCGCAACGATCGACGATGATGACATTTTCTCTGGACCGAGAGCACCAATGCACATCAGAATGAGTAAGAGTCATCAATCGTTGGGACCACCTTATACCTTGGTCATTCTTCAAGACAGATTGTGGAAGGTGCGAAATAAACCACCTTGCGAGGATAGGAGTACAGCACATGAGAACACCCCTCTTTCTCATTGTTCGTGTGTAAAATGAGTGAAGGATGTCCCCAAGCAATGTTGGTATTGGATTTCTGGACAAGAAGATTTTGACGGCGTTGACATCTACCAATTGGTCAGGATTTGGGAACAAGACCAACCCATAGATAAGGAGTGCCACAATCTCTTCAAAGGCTTGTAGGTCCAATGAGTTCCAACATTCTTGTGCCTTCTCAAACAAGAATTTTGCTAGGAATCCTTTGACGCCGCTTCTGGTTTCCCAATGCCCCTTGATGTCTGATGGTTGTAGATGTAGTGCTCGAGCAACATCTTCCGGCTTTGGTTCCTTTTCCGTACCGTTGAAGGGTAGTTGATTAAGGATAGGGATTCTTAGGAGTTGAGAAAACTCCTCCAAAGTGGGTATCAACTGATAATCAGGGAAAGTGAAGCAGTGGTGAAGAGGGTCAAAGAACTGGAATAGCACTTTCATCATGTCTTCTTCAATGTTGGTGTTGACTAGGCTGAGCAGTCTACCATGTCTTTCACTAAAGGATGAATTTTCCGGAATTCTTGAAGTGATCTCCTTGAGTTGAGGAGAGATTCTCACAAAGTTGACTTGAATGGTGTTTCTGCGAGGAATTTCCATGTCCTACAAAACAAGAACAAAGTTGAAGATCCAAAACCCTTGAAATGGTTAGTGAATGCATATGATGTTTTATGATGTTTATGATGTATGCACAAAACATATGTACAAACAAATCACACCAAACCCTAATTTCAGGCTTGCATGGGGTTTCATAGGTAATTACCCTCTTGAGTGTAGTTGGCTTAAAAACCTGTCCTATAAATAGTAATCGAGTTCTAAGGAGCTCAATATCACTGGATTGTTTTCATTGTTCATTGTTTTGGTTTAGCCACTTAACTAGCGACCAAAATATTCCAAGAAAACAACCCTCAATGAGTGTAGTATCGAGTATCTACCAACTTCGGACTGCACCAAAGCCTGTCATCTCACTACCCCTAATAAAAGGCCAAGGTGGTCAAGTAAGGTTCTAGGTCATTAGTGCTTAGTGACATCACTCAGCGGCCCCGTACTCTCCTTGATTGAACTCAAGGGTTACCGGTACTCACAAATATGTCGCACTAATATAGCTATTGCTTAGACCGTGTCGGTATACCCCGCACAGTTTCCACAATGTATTGCTATCTATGAATGTTTCCCAAAATCCGGGTGGAGGATTGTAAACCCAAACAATAGAGCCAAAGTATAAAGCAAGCAAATCAAACAATTAGTCATGCAAGAGGGTGATCTAAGCCCTAAGGTTACTCCACTTTAAAAAAATTCCCCAGCAGAGTCGCCAGTTCTGTGATACGGTGGGAGAACTGACTAGTGTTTTGCGTTTGTTTTCGCAAATGTTTCGGTTAAGCAAGAGTCGCCACCGACTTTTTATTTTATCCTAAGGAAAGGTTTAAAAAGCACAGCAAAAACCTTTGAGATTTTTCTTGGGTTCGGGGAGTAGATTATAGAAGGGGAAGGTATTAGCACCCCTTCTATCCATGGTTATCCATGGGCTCTTAGGTACTTGCTTAGATCAACTTGCCTTGGTTTTCAATTGTTTGAAATAGTGCTTGGTGTGTGGTTTTGAAAATGTTTTGAAAAGATGCCTTGTGTTTGGCTAACCTTGTAACAATTCTTTACTCGAATGTTTTACAAAAGGTGTTTTATCTTTTAAAAAGATGTTTCAAGGGTTTGAAAAGTTGATTTTGAAAGTGCTTGTGAAGTGGGTTTTGAAATTAGGCAAGTGTTTTCTTTGCAAATTGACAAGTACTTAAGAGTTTATCTACCCTAAAGTTTTCTCAAAGATTTTTGTTATGTTTTAAACCTTTTGACAATTTTGTTCCACCATTGTATTTGGTGGACAATCTTATCTTTAGGAGGTGAAAGGGACGGGCGCGGGTCATCGTTTGGACCATAATTGCAATAGTGTTAAATGTCTTTGGGAAATTTTCTTTAAGGGACTTGATCATTTGTTTTTGTTTGTTTTGAAAAGTTTTATCGAGGGACTATGATCATTCAATTTGTTTGTTTTGCCCAAAGAAGTTCAACATGCAATATGGCCCATTTTTGAAAGGCAACAAGGTGGAATACCCTAGGGGGTGCAAGTGTGAGATGTGTTGTTTATTTTCATGCTCATTTATCTTGTATTAGGTCCAACTATTTTTGTTCATTTTTATTCGCATACAAAACCCTAATTCTAGCATAGTATGTTAGAAAGCGATAAAAGTGCGAAATTTAAATTCCTACGCTATTACATCACAATAATATAGGGAGGGGGGTACAATTTTCAAATGGGGGATATTTAGACAAGAATTTAAATCTAAGCTATTACATCATTTGCTTTGAATATTTACAAGGTAATTTAATTGCATAATTAAATAGAAATGAGATAAATATGCAAAATGCAAAAAGAAAGTTTTTATATGTATGAGAAAAATGTTGTTTATGTAAAATAAAAATAAGAAAATAAAAAGGTATTATTTTTGGAGTATTTTCATATTTAGGGCAAAAACCCTAATTTTAATCAAAATGTATATTAATTAATTAATTCACATAATATTTATTATTTACATACAAAAATAAAATAAAATATGGTATATTTGTAAAAAGGCATTTTTTAGTATTAAATATTAAAAAATAAAATATGTACATTATTTGATATTTTATTCTAAGTATATTAATAAATATGTATTTATATTTACATTATTTTAAATATGTATTATGGATAAATAATAATAATATTTAATATTTTTAGAAAATAGTATTTTTTTATATAAAATATTTTCAGAGGGTAATATAAAATAAAAATGAAAATGAAAATGTATTTACACTATTTTTTCTATTTATTCTAAATAATAATATATATTCATTTATGTATAAATCAAAAGAAAATCAAATAAATACCAAATAAAATCAAAAAATGATGAGAAAAATATTTTCAAAATTTTAATATGCTGAGAAAAAATAAATGAATCAAATAAAAAAAGAAAATGTCAAAAATCATTAAAAATAAAGCAAATGGGCTTGGAGGGTATGAACATGGAAATAGGGTGTGAAAAGAAAATAGTTCCAGGCCCAGCCCAGACCACTTCTTCTTCAACCTCTGTACAACAAAACGCGCGCCTGCAAGCTTCGTTTGAAATCCTGATTCTTTGATTTTTTGAACAAACTTCCAACACAAAAGATGTTAAGCATGAAACCACGATTCCAAATATGTAAAGAACATCTCCTAACTCTCAAAAATGAGAGAGAATTTTAGTGATCCCAAATCTTAACCTAAGTTTTCTGTCATTTTCAAACTCTAAATTCTCTCTACTCAGGCAAAAGAAATGAAAAGTAAAGACATGGACATGTTCAGTGGCATGAGTATGACATTATTTCTTCACAAACTTAAGACTAATGATGCATAATAAGAGAGATACGAATTCAAACTTTTACCTATTCAGTTGAACTTCTATCTGGAGATGTAGGAACTTTCAGTGCAAGGTGGTGATTGGAAAAGCTTCCTTGAGGTTCAGGGATGTTATTCCAATGCTTACTTTGTCTTGAAAGCTTCTGAATCAAGCTATAGAATTTAACCTGCAAGTCAAAAATGAGAAAATGGTGGAAGTGGTTAGAGCAATTACAGATCGTGCCTTAGCTTCTGGATAGCTTGCATAGGTTGTATGGAAGGTAGAGGAACAAGTTTGGGCCAGAAAGCTTGGAGGGATTGAGAGATGGCACTCAATCTGCAGGGGTTGCTCTGTTTGAGCAGTTTGATGGTGTTTCTGAGATGGAGGGTGTTTGAGAGGTGCCAAGGTCGTGTGTTAGCTTGGTTGGGATATGCTGAGTATGTTTGATAAGTTTGTTCTTGTGTCTCTATGCTGATATCAGAGTTGTCATGAGTTATGGGACTTTTCTTCACACTTAAGCAACAAAATGCAACTTGTGATCCTAGGCATGTAGAGGGCCCCTAATGTGCTGCATAAGCCCTCCTTGATCAGTGTGTTATGTTCATAAAACTTGTGCCATTCAGATTTGCAATGTACTTGTTGGATTTCAAAATTGACATAAAGCTACCTTTTACCAAAATGGTTAATTTGCTTTATCTAGTTTGGGATTAAACTTTTATACAATGTTCAAACTCATAGAACAACACCTTAACACAATGAATATGCATTAAATTATTGAGTGCCACTTGGTTTAAGGACCTGTAATCTAGCCTAAAGCATGCTGAGTTCAAATTTGCAAAGTTATGGACATGGAACTTGGTCATGAACAAAGTGGTTTTTTGCTATATTGTGAAATTCGATTCTCTCTAACCATGAGGTTGTTTGAGAAGTTCTTGAACATTTTGGAAAGCTTGGAATGTGTACTACAATCCATATTTGAAATGCAATTTGAAATTCCAAGTGGAAGTGTATGGAAAATGGCCTTGAAGTGGGGTAGAAAACCTTGTCAAAATAGGTTAAAATTTCACTAAGTTAAAAATGGTTTAGTGCCCTTATTCAAAAAATTGTAACTTGAGATACAAGCTTCAAATGAGAAAACTTTGTGAATAAAAGTTGTAGATTATGCAACAAGCTACAACTTTCATGTTTGGACTTTTGTTTGAATCCAAATGGATCATGGTGAAAAAGTGGGGCAAAGTTGGGAAAAAATTAGGGTTTTTCATAACTTAGAAAAATTCTAAGTTATGAAAAATTCCATTTCTAACCCTAATTTGCATTTTGTGATTTCTTGGTGAACAAGTTTCATGATTTGGCATGTTTTGATGAAAAATGAATCTTGACTCTTGATTTTGACCAAAAAGTCAAAGTTTGACTTTTCAGTATACAGTCAAAATTGATCAATTGACTGGGAAATTCAACTGTCAATCTTGTGTACTTGGGATCTTTTGAGCTTGTTGATCATGTCAAGATAATTCCATGGGGTCCTTGAGTCCATGTTTGAGCTTGGTTTGCCATTGGCTAGGTCAAACAGTCAAAAATTGCCTTTGTACAGTTAAAACCCTAAAAATGACCATTTTGCCCTTTTGGTGATCTGATCAAATTTTTTGTGGAATTGTGATCCAAACTTGATCAAATGGTTCATGTGAGTCCAATATGTTGATGTGGGTCAATTTTCATGAGGTTTGATTGTCAATTGGCCACAGTTGACTTTTTCCCCAATACAGTTGATTTTTAGGTCAACTGTCCAATTGACTGGGCAAAACTTGGAATCAGGACTTGAAACTTGATATGGGTAAACTTGGGAGTCCAATATGAGGCATGAAAGTCATCTTAGGCATTCTAGGTCAAAATATCTTTGTGCAAACACAAACCCTAATTTTGAGTCCATAGTGCAAGGAGAGGTCTTGAGCAGATGAAACCCTAACTAGATCCTGAGCTTCAAGGGCTTTGTGATGAGAAATCAATGAGAAATGGGAGGGCAAATTTTGGGGTACAACACAGTCCAATCAAGATTTGGAGAATCTCTCAAAAGGCCAAACAGCCTGGGGCAAATCTCCGCCTGAGTCACTTGGGGCATTCCAACAACGAATCTTGCCTAATCAAACATCTTCTGGTGGCATGACAGAACACTTCTAACAGGGGCAACTCCCTACATTCTGAGAGCATGGACATAGTCGAAAAAGATACTACGCATGAAAAAGACCCGCTAGGCTGACATGCCTATGCAAAAGTTAGGGCTTCCCGGCGAACCAAAAGGGTTCGGGCAAAAATAAGGGATGAAATGAAAAAAAATCTGTACACCCGGCAAGTCGAAAACCTGAAAAGGCGGCTTGGGAAAAAATGGGTATCCCGGTGGACTGAAAACCCAAAAGGGAGGTTCAGGCAAAAGTTAGGGATCAAAGCGTACGACTATGCCCCGTCATCTTGTCACCTGCCTACCAGAAGAAGGTTTGCCCATCAACAACTATCAGCACCTCACAGGTCTTCCTCTCCCACCTCAGAAACAGGGGCAATAATGAGTTTGTCCAAACGATCTGACTGCTCTGTCCACCAAGGTACTAAGATAGGTTCAGCCGAAGAACATAACCAGATATCTTAATTCCCCAGAGAGTGAGCCGGCAAGTCAGTACATTCTCCTCAAGCGAAGCTACTATCAAACTTAAGGAAGTTGAGTATCCTCCAGCAGATCTCAACATTCCCCAACAGCATATATATTCTTAACAAGCATCCCCGGCAGTCTTGGTCTAAAGATTGTTCCCCGGCGGTACATCAAACATTCAATGGAGTCACTTCTCCGATACAGCTTAGAACCTCCCCAGGAGAGCCCCATCTAGTTCCCCAGAGAAAGTTGGAATCCGTCTCCCCAAACAGTAAGCTTATCCCCAGTAGATTCTGGAAGCTTATCCCCGCAGGACACGAACGCGTCTCCCGACTTTATTCAAAGAGTTATTTCCTTACCAGGATATAACTGGGTTATCCTCAGCCAAAAGCCACGGAAAGAGCGTCCTCGACGAAGTCTTCTTATCCCCAGCGAAGTCTATTAACACTTCCAACACAACAAGGGTATCCCCAGCAAGTTATTATCAACATTCCGGCAAAACATCTCTCTCCCCACAAAGTATTGCTTCCCAGCAAGATTGTTAGAGTACTTTTCTCCCCGCAGAATAGTCTATTCGCCAAGTTTATTCCCCAACGAAGTTATCTTCTCCTACCGGTATTCTTGCAACTATCCCCAGCGGAGGCAAAAGTCTATTCTTCAACATCAGCCCAGGAGCGACTTCCCGGCACCCGTCAAGGATTTACTTTCCTAGACAAAAAAAACATACATTCATAAACATCATTATAGCATGCTGTGATACGGTGGGAGAACTGACTATGAGTTTTGCGTTTTTATTCGCAAATGTTTCGTTTGAGCAAGAGTCGCCACCGAATTTTTATTTTATCCTAAGGAAAGGTTAAAAAGCACAGCAAAAACCTTTTGAGATGTTTTCTCGGGTTCGGGGAGTAGATTATAGAAAGGGAAGGTATTAGCACCCTTTCTATCCATGGTTATCCATGGGCTCTTAGTTACTTGCTTAGATCACTTGCCTTTTGCTTTCAATTGTTTGAAATGGTGCTTGTGTGTGTGGGTTTGAAAGTGTTTTGAAAAGAGGCCAATGTGGTGGCAACCTTTGTAATGATCCATGTTGGGATGTATACAAAGGTGTACGTCTTTTGAAAAGTTTTCAATGTTTTTGAAAGTTGTTTTGAAAGTGTGTTGTGATGTGTGGTTTTGAAAAAAATAGGCAAGTGTTTTATTTTGCAAGTTGGCAAGTAACCAAGAGCTATCTACCCTAAATTTCTCAAAGATTTTTGCTATGTTTTTAACCCTTTTAACAATTTTGTTCCACCATTGTATTTGGTGGACAATCTTGTGTTAGGATGTGAAAGGGACGAGCGCGGGTCATCGTTTGGACCATAATTGCAATGGTGCCAAGTATCTTTGGGCATTTTCTTTTAAGGGACTTGATCATTTTGTTTTTGGCAATATTTTGAAAATGTTATCGAGGGACTATGATCATTTGATTTGTTTGTTTTGCCCAAAGAGACCTAACATGCAATATGGCCTAATTTTGAAAGGCAACAAGTGGATGTAACCCTAGGGGTGTTAGTGTGCAAGTGTGTTTTGTTGCATACAAGAGTTTTTCTTTGAATTAGGTTTTTCTATTTCATTGATTTTATCTTGTCATACATGTCCTAATTACTAGCAATAAGAAGCGGAAATGTAAAATCCTACGCTATTACAACAATTAGGGGAGGGGGATACACATTTGTACATGGGGGGTTCAACGAGAAAAATAGACAAAAAAGAAAATAGCAGAAAACAAGATATATATAGAGAGAGAGGGAGCCCGCGCGCTGCTGGGAGGTCATCAGAAGTTCTGACCCGGATCCGCTGCCAGATGATCAACCTGTTAGTGAAATTGGATGAGTCAGAACTTCTGACTCTAGAACCTGCAAAACAGAACCTTGTTAGTGGGGAAATCAGAAGTTCTGATTTCCCTGCGCTGCAAGACAGAAGTTTGTTAGTGGAGAAACCAGAAGTTCTGATTCTGCTGAAAAGGCAATAATTCTCAGAGGTTCTGATATCATTGACAACAGAACAGGCTTCAGATGTGCTAACGTCAAAGTCAGCACTTGGCTTTTTCCTGTACCAATCAGAACATCTGCAATCCTGTTGTTACTCCACAAAACAGGAAACATATTTGGAACAGATCCAGCAAAATAGCAAAAATGTTTCAGAGGTCAGAATCACCAAGGTCACGGGCAAGTCCTATACTGGCTCAGAACGTTCTGAGGTATGAGAGTCCTCAGAACATAAACAACAATAACATGAATATTTACATTATGTTACTTGAATATGTACAGCTGATGATGCTTAACAGGGTGATGAGGGTCAGCAGGTGCTTACCTGACCGTTTGGAAAAGTTGGTGAGTGAAAGTTTTAGCTTTTGATTCTGGTGGTGTTCTGGACAGATTTTGAAAAGGGGAAGTAAAAGTGTATACGTGTATAGGGTCAGAAGTTTGGAAAGAGTGTTTTTGGTTTACAGAAAAGAGCTGGATATTTGATGAAGGTGAAGGTGAGAAACTTAAAGTTATGAAACAAAGCTGGAGATTTTGGCAGAGTTTCAGAATGCTGTGTTGCTAGGAGTTTTGTTTCTCTCTTAGCAATTTCTGTTTCTTTTCTTGGACAGATTTTGCAGTGGTGAAAGCTCTCTATTTATAGGCAAAGTTCTTGTGGATGCCTTGAACATTTAAGGCGCCAACAGAGTTTGAATTTGTTCTTTGACAGAAATTCCTGGGAAATTGTGATAACAGCTAGCTTTCAGCCTAGGTTGCAGCAGCAGGCGTAGATTGGGGAGAAGTGACCTCTGAAGTGGGCGGTGGCATGAAGACCCATGCCAGAATCTGTGCAAAAGCATTTTCCAAGCCACACGTGAATGCTCAGGAGTGGTTGGAAGCATTAATGGGCATTAAATGGTGACAAGACCTGTCAATACCAACGTTCTGGTAATGAAAACCAGCGTTGAATCAGCAGCGTAAACCATGCTCTGGCCTTGGCTACCTGTTGCCTTAGTAAGCTCTGGAGATTCTCCTAGATTTCTGGTACGTTCCTTGGATTTACTTCAGGACAATCTGGACTTAGAGATTCTGTATCAGTGTAACACTCATTCCTCTGACCTTTCATCTTCTGATTTCAACCTGTTCTGAAGGAGCCTTCAGACTTTCCGGCTTCTCTTGCATTCCTTTAGCAAATTCTGACTGAGCTTGTGTAACTGCTGAAGGGGCATGCTTTGTTTGAGACTTACATTCTGAACCACGTCTACAACTTCTGATTGAACTGATGTAGCTGCTGAAGAGCCAACTTCTGACCACGCTGAGCCAAGCTTGCAACTTCTGACCGTCTTCATCTGGAATGGGTTCAGAAGTTCTGAAGCGCTGATTTTTCTAAAAAACACTTATTTTAGAGAAGCATTCTAAGTACTTAGAATTTGATTTTTCTAAAGATAAAAGCGTTGCCTCTGGAGTTCGTGAGATCATCTTGCTCTTGTAAGCGGCTTGCTCGGGCAAAGGGATATCTTAGGACTTGGATTTGTTTCAGAGGGACCTTGAAAATCCAAGATGGTTTCTTGAAGAAAGGGAGGGTAAATTTTGGGGTACAACAGTTGCCCCTGTTAAATCTTCTTAAACCTGAAGAGTTAGATTGGCAAGTTTGCCTTTCGCGACTCGAAGGTAAAAGTAGATTGGACACCAGAGTGCCCGGAAATTTGCACTCGCATAGTAGAGTATCAGCAATGTGATGGCGGGAATGGGCTTATAGATGCCATTTGGAGAGGTGGTGGATAGGGAGATGGGCTTATAGATGCCATCTGGAGATGTGACAGATCTTTGTCGGGAATGGGCTTACAGATGCCATTTGGAAGTGTTGATCGCACAAGAGATTCCTTAGCAAGAACTTTATGTATCTGAGAAAGGCAGATGTTTTCCTGGCTTGTTACAAGTGTTTGATCTTCAATATCCTTATGCAGATATGCCCTGGCTGGATACAGGTATCGAATCTTCGAACTCTTCAGACGTGCCCTGGCTAGATACAGGAATCGAGTCTGGAAATGTTGTAGTTGATAGATGTGCCCTGGCTGGATACGGGAATCGAATCTTCGAACTCTTCAGACGTGCCCTGGCTAGATACAGGAATCGAGTCTGGAAATGTTGTAGTTGATAGATGTGCCCTGGCTGGATACAGGAATCGAATCTTCAAACTCTTCAGACGTGCCCTGGCTAGATACAGGAATCGAGTCTGGAAATGTTGTAGTTGATAGATGTGCCCTGGCTGGATACAGGAATCGAATCTTCGAACTCTTCAGACGTACCCTGGCTAGATACAGGAATCGAGTCTGGAAATGTTGTAGTTGATAGATGTGCCCTGGCTGGATACAGGAATCGAATCTTCGAACTCTTCAGACGTACCCTGGCTAGATACAGGAATCGAGTCTGGAAATGTTGTCAATAGATATGCCCTGGCTAGATACAGGAATCGAATCTGGAAATGTTGTCGATAGATGTGCCCTGGCTGGATACAGGAATCGAATCTTCGAACTCTTCAGACGTGCCCTGGCTAGATACAGGAATCGAGTCTGGAAATGTTGTCGATAGTTGATGGTAGTTGTCTTTGGGATTGTCTTTTTTTTTTTGAAAAGGCAAAACATAAGTTGTATGCATTGTTATGATGTATGATATGCGTGATGTTTTAACATGAGACAGCGTTGTATGCACTTTATCATGTATGTAAGCGAGATGTATGAAAGTGTGAAGTGTTTATGAATGTAACTTCGTCTTTAGGAAAATAGATCTTCAATGATTGGCCGGGGAGTTGCCTTGTGGCCAAGATACTTTTCCGAAGTGTTGATGAGAGGCCTGCTGAGGACTTTAATGATGGATCCTGCTGGGGATAAAAAACTCCGCTAGGAAACACCAAAGGTAGACTATGCTGGGGAATACCAAAAATAGACTCCGCTGGGGATATCAAAAATAAACTCCGCTGGGGATTGAAAGATACACTCCGTAGGGGATTGAAAGATACTTTGTTGGGGGCGATCTTCCGTGGCGGTTAGCTGAGGGTAACCCAGTTATAAGCCCTTGTGAGGAATAACTCTGAACAAAGCTCGGGAGAGACGTCCGTATTCTGCAGGGAACAAGCTTCCAGAATCTTCTGGGGATAAGCTTTTAGACCTGCCGGGGAACGTTGACGACTTCACTGGGGGAAGTACTGCTGAATCCTGCCTTACTCTGCGGGGCGTTGAGATGATTTGGTCACATCCTTCAGTCGAATCTACCTGGGTACCTTGGCGGATAAAGCAATCAGACTGCATCACACAACTTCACATTGCCCCTGTTTCTGATGTCACCTGTAATTAATCTTTCGTTTCAGGTGCAATTATTTATGAATCAACAATTTAATGTCAAATGCATATATCAAAAATGAACATTGGACGTTCGTCGCAAGACAAAACAGAAAAAGGAAAAACGATGGCAATTTGTATGGACAAGTGAATTCGTTTTGATTTGAATTTTGCCTGTGAATAGGCGTTTTTTGTACAAGAGGCTGACATCCTAGTAAGAGGATGCCTCCGGATAGCACAGAACTTACAAATTTTGAAAAGAAAACAAAACAGTTATGTGAACAATCCTACTGGGTTCCAACTCTGCTACCGCCTTTATGTCTCCAAGCGTCTTATCGCTTTGCTGCCTAGTTGAAGATGAAGCTGACTGGTCGATGCCGAAGTCTGAGCCAGATAGTTGATGCCAAATTCCGGATGCGAAGTGATCCAATGAGACATAGTATTACGCTTTATCCCTAATTTTTGCCTGGACCCCCCTTTCGGGTTTTCAGTCCACCGGGATACCCATTTTTGCCCAAGCCGCCTTTTCAGGTTTTCGACTTGCCGGGTGTACAGATTTTTTTTCATTTCATCCCTTATTTTTGCCCGAACCCTTTTGGTTCGCCGGGAAGCCCTAATTTTTGCCTAGGTATGTCAACCTAGCGGGTCTTTTATTTATGCGTAGTATTTTTTCACTATGTCCGCATTGGCGGGGTGAGGAAGGTCGTCACCGTCCATGGTGGTTAGGATCATGGCTCCTCCTGAGAACACATGTTTAACCACAAATGGCCCTTCGTAAGTAGGGGTCCATTTGCCCCGGGGATCACTTTGAGGAAGGATGATGCGTTTGATTACCAGGTCCCCAACTTGATACTCTCGTGGTCTGACTTTCTTGTTAAATGCCCTGATCATCCGTTTTTGATACATTTGACCATGACAGATAGCGGTGAGTCTTTTTTCGTCAATCAGGTTTAATTGATCAAGTCGAGTCTGGATCCAGTCATCTTCACTCAGATCTGCATCTTTCATTATCCGGAGAGAGGGTATCTGGACTTCAATTGGTAAGACTGCCTCCATGCCATAGACCAAAGAGAAGGGAGTTGCCCCGGTTGACGTCCTTGCTGAGGTACGGTACCCATGAAGAGCGAATGGCAACATCTCGTGCCAATCTTTATAAGTCACTGTCATCTTCTGCACAATTTTCTTGATATTCTTATTGGCTGCCTCTACAGCCCCATTCATCTTCGGCCGGTAGGGAGAAGAATTGTGGTGCTGTATCTTGAATTGTTCACAGAGTTCAGTGATCATCTTGTTGTTGAGATTGGTACCATTGTCCGTAATGATTCTTTCCGGGACGCCGTACCGACAGATCAGATTATGCCGGATGAAACGTGCCACGACGCTCTTGGTTACTGTGGCGTAGGAAGCTGCCTCAACCCACTTTGTGAAATAATCGATCGCCACCAAGATGAAGCGATGCCCATTGGATGCCGTCGGTCGGATCTCGCCGATCATATCAATCCCCCACATTGCAAAAGGCCAAGGTGCCGTCAGGACGTTCAGAGGAACTGGAGGAATATGTACCTTGTCAGCATAGATTTGGCATTTATGACAAGTTCGAGAGTGTTGGTAACAATCAGCTTCCATTGTGGACCAGAAATATCCTGCCCGAAGGATTTTCTTTGCCATGGTGTGCCCACTGGAATGTGTTCCAAATGTACCTTCATGCAGTTCTATCATGATTTTCTCTGCTTCAGCCTTATCCACACAACGTAGTAGAGTTGAATCATGATTCCGTTTGTAGAGGATGCCGTTACTGAGGAAGAATTTTGCCGCAAACCTCCTCATGAACTTCTTGTCATTGACGGATGCACCTTCAGGGTATTCCTGAGCTTCTAAGTACCTCTTCACTTCATGATACCAGGGTTTTTCAGTCACCTTTTCAGCCTCGAGATCGCAGCAGTATGCTGGTTCATCCAACTTCCATATAATGATCCGGGGAGCCTCATTGTCCCATTTAACTTTGAACATTGAAGACATCGTAGCTAGTGCGTCCGCTAGCTGATTCTCCTCTCTTGGGAAGTGCTCAAAAGTTATTTCCTCAAAGTGGGGAAGCAAAGTTGACACATACTCCTTGTAAGGAATAAGATTTGGGTGTTTCGTATCCCACTCGCCTTTGATCTGATTGATCACGAGAGCGGAGTCTCCGAAGACTCTCAGAAACTTGATCCTTAAGTCGATTGCAGCTTGTAAACCCATGATACATGCTTCATATTCTGCCATGTTGTTGGTGCAGTTGAAACACAATCGGGCGGTGAGTGGAGTATGAGTTCCTTTGGGAGATATGATTACAGCGCCGACACCGTTACCCAAAGCATTGGAGGCTCCATCAAAATGCATAGACCATCGGGATCCTTCCTCAGGTCCTTCATCCGGTCCAGGTACTTCACAGTCAGTTACCACCATGATGTCTTCGTCCGAAAATCAAAGTTCAATGATTGGTAATCGTCCACAGGTTGGTGTGCCAAATGATCTGCCAGTACACTTCCTTTAATAGCTTTCTGAGTTGTATACTGGATATCATACTCTGTCAAGATCATTTTCCATCTCGCTATTCTCCCAGACAGAGCAGGATTTTCAAATATGTACTTGATGGGATCCATCTTTGAAATCAACAAGGTAGTGTGAGTCAGCATATACTGTCTCAGCCGGCGAGCAGCCCATACAAGAGCGCAGCAAGTTTTCTCAAGCAGTGAGTAACGAGACTCACAGTCGGTAAACTTTTTGCTCAAGTAATAAATAGCGTGCTCTTTTCGGCCAGACTCGTCATGCTGCCCCAGCACACACCCCATTGAATTATCAAGCACTGTCAAGTATAGTATCAGAGGTCTTCCTTCCACTGGTGGCATAAGAATGGGTGGCTCTTGGAGATATTCCTTTATCTTTTCAAAGGCAACCTGACATTCATCGTTCCAGCGTACTACTTGATCTTTCTTCAGTAATTTGAAAATTGGCTCACAAGTAGCAGTCAGATGTGAGATGAATCGGGCAATGTAATTCAATCGTCCCAGGAAGCCTCTGACTTCTTTCTCTATCTTCGGAGTCGGCATCTCTTGAATGGCTTTAACCTTGGCAGGGTCCACTTGAATACCTTTATCACTTACAATGAAACCTAGCAATTTTCCGGATCTTACCCCAAAGGTGCATTTGTTGGGATTCAACCTCAGCTTGTACAATTTGAGTCGGTCAAACAACTTCCTCAGATGGTCAAGGTGCTCTTCCTCAGTTTGAGACCTTGCAATCATGTCATCAACGTAAACCTCAATCTCATGATGGATCATATCATGAAATAAAGCAACCATGGCACGTTGATAGGTTGCCCCAGCATTTTTCAACCCGAATGGCATGACCTTATAACAGAAGGTGCCCCACTGAGTCACAAAGGTGGTCTTTTCCATATCTTCCGGAGCCATCTTGATCTGATTATACCCTGAAAAACCATCCATGAAGGAGAAAACCTTGTGTTGAGCAGTATTGTCAACAAGAACATCGATGTGAGGTAAGGGGAAGTCATCCTTGGGGCTTGCCCTGTTCAAGTCCCTATAGTCGACACACATTCTGACCTTACCGTCTTTCTTCGGCACTGGCACCACATTGGCAACCCACTGAGGGTAAGAAGTTACTGCTAGAAACCCGGCGTCGAACTGCTTCATAACCTCAACCTTGATCTTTTCAGACATCTCTGGGCGCATACGGCGGACCTTTTGCTTTACCGGAGGACAGTCTTCCTTGGTTGGCAGATGATGAACTACAATGTCGGCATCCAAACCAGGCATATCTTCATAGGACCAAGAAAATATCTCCATGTAATCCTGTAGCATCTGGATCAAACGTTGCTTTACGCTGAGCTCTAGATTAGCCCCAATCTTGACCTCTTTCTTATCTGTCTCAGTACCCAGGTTAATTGTTTCCACCGGCTCTTCATGTGGTTGAATAGCCCTCTCTTCTTGGAGTAGCAGCCTTGCGAGTTCACCAGGCACTTCGCAATCATCTTCACCTTCGTCTTCGGCCAAGTTGATCGGATTCTCGAAGTCATAACTGGCGGTAGCAGAGCTGTTACCAGCGAGATCCAGAGTGGACTGAAACCTGTATAAGTGAGTGTGTGTAAATATAGCTGTTTTGCAATATATAACACAAAGAAAAGAGCACAAGATTTGAAATGCAACAAACGTCCAATGTTTTGATTGATGATATATGGAAATGACATACAAAAAGCCCTCACAAATGGAGCTACGATGCCCCGGGTAGGACACCGAGCCAATAAAAGTTTTAACACATTGTTTGTTACAAATTGGAAATCAAAAGAATTAATTACTGCGTGACAAATGTGATAGGTGTAAAATCCTTTGCCGTCCAGTTGCTTGGTCCGTTGCTGGTAGTCGGGTAGATCCAACTGTCAAACTCTGCTTCCTCTACATCCTCCTCAATAGCATTCACCCTTGGATTGGAGATAAACACTGGAGCCTTTCTGATCTTGTCCTTGCGCACAACCCTCTGAGCCTCTGCAGTAAAGCCTAGTCCAAATTTGTCAGTTTTCTGTGTAAAGTCAGGAAGCCTGCCCCAGTTAGTACATTCACCTCTCTGAACCACAGCCCGGGCATCCTTTAGGGAAGCCATCCTCAAAGGAACATTCTCTTCGACTGCTGCTTCTGCTGCTGCTGAAATTGGATGCACCTCCTCGAAATGCTGAAAGGGGGTTTCAATAAACTCCCCGTCCATCTCAATGTATCTGAAGGAAATCAAATGGCTCACCATATACTCCTCTTCTCCTTGCACAGTGACGATCTTCCCTCTGACAGGGTACTTCAGCTTCTGGTGCAAGGTAGAGGTCACTGCCCCAACTTTATGGATCCAAGGTCGACCCAGTAGACAAGAGTACGATGGACGTATATCCATCACATAAAAAGTAGAGTCAAACACCTGAGAGCCCACACGAATAGGAATGTCAACCTCTCCATGAACCATCCTTTTTGAACCGTCAAAGGCCCTGACGATGATATTGCTAGGCTTCAGTTCCAGGCCTTCGCAATCTAAACGGTCTAAAGCCTTTTTTGGTAGAACATTCAAGGAAGAACCAGTATCCACCAATACATGCGCCAGAGTAGTGCCCCTGCATTCGATAGAGACATGCAGGGCATCATTGTGATCTCTTCCCTTCGCAGTCAGGTCAGCATCTGAGAAACCCAAGCCATTGTCTGCTGTCAGATTTGCTACGCAATCAGTGAACTGGACTGCAGATGTCTCCTGTGGCACATGGGCCGTCTTGAGAAATGAGATCAAGGCCTTAGCATGGGCCTCGGAGTATAGCAATAAGGAGAGCATGGAGATCTTGGAGGGCGTATGCCCCAGCTGCTCGACAATATTGAAATCACTCTTCTTTATTATTTTCAGGATTTCCTCCATTTCTTGTTGGGAGGCCTCGGCATTTATAGATATTGGTGCCTCCATCCGGGCAGGCTCCTCTTCAATCCCTTTGCCCCGAGCATTAGATGACTCGGCAGCAGGGGAAACGACTTGATCAGCAACAGGAACAAGTACACTTGTAGGTGTTATAAGGAGGGGTCTTCGAGTAGTGGGCGGTGCAATGTCAGGCGAGAAGAGCCTGCCACTGCGGGTGACCTTGGTTGGACCAGTGATATCGCAGATACTTGCGCCAGTGTTGAATTCTTGTCTGATTCCATTCACATATACGTCTGCCCCATAATGCCAGGGGACAGCTTTATCAGACACATATGGGAGAGGCCCCGGAACAGTAATAACCACAGGTGCAACAGTCATGATTTGAACAGGCTTCTTCGGGAGAGCCTTGATTGGATTATTGAAGATGGTAACCACAGAAACTTCTTCTACCGGAACCAACTGAACATCAAACTTTTTAAACAGAATCTCCTTGCTATCCATTAGGCTTTGGATGCTTAACTGCAGCAAGGGACAACCAGATAGGGAAACAGCACAGAACCGGCAACCTTCACTGCAACTCGGAAATAAACCGGCCAGCAGTAGGTTCCTTTTGACAGTCTTCAGGGGGGTAGCTAGATCATTCACAGAAACAGCATACAACTCTTCCTCAATGGCATTTACTCTATGCTGGGGCATAGGAGCAGTTACAACATTCGGTCTCTCAGGCGCTTCAAACTGAATTTCCTTTGCGTCGATAAGATCTTGCACTTTGTTTCTCAAGGCCCAGCAATCATCAGTAGTGTGCCCGGGGCTATCAGAATGATAAGCACACCGGGCATTTGGGTTATACTTAGGAGACGCAGTGTTGACGACCTTAGGAGCCTCTTTGATGGTCACCAAGTTGGTTGACAACAGTTGGGGTAAAATTTGAGATAAGGTCATACTCAGCCGAGTATACTGCCTCTTGGGCCTTTCACCTCTTTGTTGATTGTACTGCTGAGGAGCAGCAACAGGTTTTGAAATGACCAGAGCATTGACGGCTTGGCGACTTTCGGGCTTGACTTGTCTTCTAGGACCATAGACGACACTTGCTTCTTTCTTAAAAGGCCTTTTCTCAGTACTTGTAGCGACACCCTTCTGAATCTTTCCTGACTTGATGCCAGCTTCTATTCTCTCGCCTGTTAAGATCAAATCGGTAAACCCCGCGGAAGAGTTACCAATTAGATGATTGAAGAAAGGCCCAGATAGGGTCCCTAGAAACATATCAACAAGCTCACGATCGGTTAAAGGAGGCTGCACCCTGCCAGCCAAATCCCTCCATTTTTGTGCGTACTCTTTGAATCCTTCGCCTGTTCCTAACGACATACCCTGAAGTTGGGTACGAGTAGGGGCAAGGTCAGAATTATATTGGTATTGTTTGTAGAAAGCGGTGGCCAAATCTTCCCAATTTCGAATGCTGGTTCCTTCTAGCTGATAAAACCACTCCAACTGAGCTCCAGAAAGACTGTCTTGAAAGAAATGAATCCAAAGGTTTTTATCTGCCGTATAGGGTTGAATTTTTCTCACGTAGGACCTGAGATGCATTTTGGGACAGGACAGCCCATCATACCTCACAAACGCTGGCACTTTGAATTTTGGGGGAATCATAATCCCGGCAACCAGACCCAACTCTTCAAAATCCAAACCCGGTACTCTTTGTAATTCCATGGCAGCTAATCTGTCTTCTAACCCTTTGTATTTATCATCAACTGGAGGGTATTGCTGATCAGTATAATCTTCATCCTCTTCAACCTCTTCTTCTTCCGCATCAGACTCGGAAGGTACCGCCGGTCCACCTCCTTTACTGGTTCCTTCATCAGAAGTAAGAGGAAATTCAAGCACTCTTCGAGCTTCTCCGTCGAATCTTCTCCCCAAAGTAGCCACACCGAGTCTCTTTTTCTTCTTTTTCACTGGGTCTTTGTTTCCCAATTGAGTCTTGATATCTTCCTGACCCTTAGCCAAGGTCATCAGGAGTTGCTGGAACTGTGCATTCTGAGCCTGTAGGTATTTGATTGTTTGCTCGAGATCCATCTTACTGACATAAACAGCAGACAGATAAGGAAACCCGGAATGAGACCTGCTTATGCACATGATGAATGGTATGCTTATGTATGCAATGCATTCAAGGATTTAGGACATTCAAAATTGTTTTAGACAAAGAAGAGCGCCCGTCATATTAATAAGAAGAAATTTGTCATTACATAAATGCCCCATGGGCCAAATATTACAAAATAAACTTCTTAAGGCAGAAAGACATTGCGCATCCTCTTTGGCGCGATGTAGGTATTGAGGGCCTCTTGCTCGTGGAGTCGGCGGGTAAGCTCTAGAACCTTCTTTTCACTGGCATAGTAGCTAGCCTCAAAAGTATTCCGTTCCTCCTTGAGCTGAATCCAGCTTTTCTGCATTTCCTCCCACGATGTAGGCATGTCTGGATGTAGGATGGTGTATGGAACCTCTCCTTCCTTGACGGGCTCTTTAATCACTGGGAGTACATGAGGATAAGGCATCATTAGACTTTGGGCTCGGGCTCGTACCCACTTGAGATAGGGCTCAAGAGGGATGGAGTTCTTGTGTCCCAGAGTCTTGTTATCAACCTTGTTGAATTTTCCCCAAGCTCTGATGAATCTTTGGTGAAGTCCTTGCACATCGTTGTCGAAGTCAAAAACTAGGCTAGGAATCAACATATCATGAGGGCCATCCCTCCGTGCATATCCAAATTTCCTCAAAGCTAGGCAAGGGTTGTAGGTGATACCCCCTCTAATTCCAAGTAAAGGAACATTAGGAAATTCTCCGCAACGATCGACAATGATGACATTTTCTCTAGACCGAGAACACCAATGCACATCAGAATGAGTAAGAGTCATCAATCGTTGGGACCACCTTGCACCTTGGTCATTCTTCAAGACAGACTGTGGAAGGTGCGAAATAAACCACCTCGCAAGGATAGGAGTACAACACATGAGAACACCCCTCTTTCTTGTTGTTCGTGTGTAAAATGAGTGAAGGATGTCCCCAAGCATTGTTGGTATTGGATTTCTGGACAAGAAGATTTTGACAGCATTGACATCTACCAATTGGTCAGGATTCGGGAACAAGACCAACCCATAGATAAGGAGTGCCACAATCTCTTCAAAGGCTTGTAGGTCCAATGAGTTCCAACATTCTTGTGCCTTCTCAAATAAGAATTTTGCTAAGAATCCTCTGACGCCGCTTCTGGTTTCCCAATGCCCCTTGATGTCGGATGGTTGTAGATGTAATGCTCGAGCAACATCTTCCGGCTTTGGTTCCTTTTCCGTACCGTTGAAGGGTAGTTGATTAAGGATAGGAATTCTCAGGAATTGAGAAAACTCCTCCAAAGTGGGTACCAACTGATAATCAGGGAAAGTGAAACAGTGGTGAAGAGGGTCAAAGAACTGGAATAGCACTTTCATCATGTCTTCTTCAATGTTGGTGTTGACTAGACTAAGCAGTCTACCATGTCTTTCACTGAAGGATGAATTTTCCGGAATTTTTGAGGTGAGCTCCTTGAGTTGAGGAGAGATTCTCACAAGGTTGACTTGAATGGTATTTCTGCGAGGAATTTCCATGTCCTACAAAACAAGAACAAAGATGAAGATCCAAAACCCTTGAAATGGTTAGAGAATGCATATGATGCTTCATGATGTTTATGATGTATGCACAAAACATATGTACAAGCAAATCACACCAAACCCTAGTTTCAGGCTGGCATGGGGTTTCATAGGTAAGTACCCTCTTGAGTGTAGTTGGCTTAAAAAACCTGTCCTATAAATAGTAACCGGGTTCTAAGGAGCTCAATATCCCTGGATTGTTTTCAATGTTCATTGTTTTGGTTTAGCCACTTAACTAGCGACCAAAATATTCCAAAAAAACAACCCTCAATGAGTGTAGTATCGAGTATCTACCAACTTCGGACTGCACCAAAGCCGGTCATCTCACTACCCCTAATAAAAGGCCAAGATGGTCAAGTAAGGTTCTAGGTCATTAGTGCTTAGTGACATCACTCAGCGGCCCCGTACTCTCCTTGATTGAACTCAAGGGTTACCGGTACTCACAAATATGTCGCACTAATATAGCTATTGCTTCAACCGTGTCGGTATACCCCGCACAGTTTCCACAATGTATTGCTATCTATGAATGTTTCCCAAAATCCGGGTGTAGGATTGCAAACCCAAACAAATAGAACCAAAGTATAAAGCAAACAATTCAAACAATTAGTCATGCAAGAGGGTGATCTAAGCCCTAAGGTTACTCCACTTTTAAAATCCGTCCCCAGCAGAGTCGCCAGTTCTGTGATACGGTGGGAGAACTGACTATGAGTTTTGCGTTTTTATTCGCAAATGTTTCGTTTGAGCAAGAGTCGCCATCGACTTTTTATTTTATCCTAAGGAAAGGTTAAAAAGCACAGCAAAAACCTTTTGAGATGTTTTCTCGGGTTCGGGGAGTAGATTATAGAAAGGGAAGGTATTAGCACCCTTTCTATCCATGGTTATCCATGGGCTCTTAGTTACTTGCTTAGATCACTTGCCTTTTGCTTTCAATTGTTTGAAATGGTGCTTGTGTGTGTGGGTTTGAAAGTGTTTTGAAAAGAGGCCAATGTGGTGGCAACCTTTGTAATGATCCATGTTGGGATGTATACAAAGGTGTACGTCTTTTGAAAAGTTTTCAATGTTTTTGAAAGTTGTTTTGAAAGTGTGTTGTGATGTGTGGTTTTGAAAAAAATAGGCAAGTGTTTTATTTTGCAAGTTGGCAAGTAACCAAGAGCTATCTACCCTAAATTTCTCAAAGATTTTTGCTATGTTTTTAACCCTTTTAACAATTTTGTTCCACCATTGTATTTGGTGGACAATCTTGTGTTAGGATGTGAAAGGGACGAGCGCGGGTCATCGTTTGGACCATAATTGCAATGGTGCCAAGTATCTTTGGGCATTTTCTTTTAAGGGACTTGATCATTTTGTTTTTGGCAATATTTTGAAAATGTTATCGAGGGACTATGATCATTTGATTTGTTTGTTTTGCCCAAAGAGACCTAACATGCAATATGGCCTAATTTTGAAAGGCAACAAGTGGATGTAACCCTAGGGGTGTTAGTGTGCAAGTGTGTTTTGTTGCATACAAGAGTTTTTCTTTGAATTAGGTTTTTCTATTTCATTGATTTTATCTTGTCATACATGTCCTAATTACTAGCAATAAGAAGCGGAAATGTAAAATCCTACGCTATTACAACAATTAGGGGAGGGGGATACACATTTGTACATGGGGGGTTCAACGAGAAAAATAGACAAAAAAGAAAATAGCAGAAAACAAGATATATATAGAGAGAGAGGGAGCCCGCACGCTGCTGGGAGGTCATCAGAAGTTCTGACCCGGATCCGCTGCCAGATGATCAACCTGTTAGTGAAACTAGATGAGTCAGAACTTCTGACTCTAGAACCTGCAAAACAGAACCTTGTTAGTGGGGAAATCAGAAGTTCTGATTTCCCTGCGCTGCAAGACAGAAGTTTGTTAGTGGAGAAACCAGAAGTTCTGATTCTGCTGAAAAGGCAATAATTCTCAGAGGTTCTGATATCATTGACAGCAGAACAGGCTTCAGATGTGCTAACGTCAAAGTCAGCACTTGGCTTTTTCCTGTACCAATCAGAACATCTGCAATCCTGTTGTTACTCCACAAAACAGGAAACATATTTGGAACAGATCCAGCAAAATAGCAAAAATGTTTCAGAGGTCAGAATCACCAAGGTCACGGGCAAGTCCTATACTGGCTCAGAACATTCTGAGGTATGAGAGTCCTCAGAACATAAACAGCAATAACATGAATATTTACATTATGTTACTTGAATATGTACAGCTGATGATGCTTAACAGGGTGATGAGGGTCAGCAGGTGCTTACCTGACCGTTTGGAAAAGTTGGTGAGTGAAAGTTTTAGCTTTTGATTCTGGTGGTGTTCTGGACAGATTTTGAAAAGGGGAAGTAAAGGTGTATACGTGTATATGGTCAAAAGTTTGGAAAGAGTGTTTTTGGTTTACAGAAAAGAGCTGGATATTTGATGAAGGTGAAGGTAAGAAACTTAAAGTTATGAAACAAAGCTGGAGATTTTGGCAGAGTTTCAGAATGCTGTGTTGCTAGGAGTTTTGTTTCTCTCTTAGAAATTTCTGTTTCTTTTCTTGGACAGATTTTGCAGTGGTGAAAGCTCTCTATTTATAGGTAAAATTCTTGTGGATGCCTTGAACATTTAAGGCGCCAACAGAGTTTGAATTTGTTCTTTGACAGAAATTCCTGGGAAGTTGTGATAACAGCTAGCTTTCAGCCTAGGTTGCAGCAGCAGGCGTAGATTGGGGAGAAGTGACCTCTGAAGTGGGCGGTGGCGTGAAGACCCATGCCAGAATCTGTGCAAAAGCATTTTCCAAGCCACACGTGAATGCTCAGGAGTGGTTGGAAGTATTAATGGGCATTAAATGGTGACAAGACCTGTCAATACCAACGTTCTGGTAATGAAAACCAGCGTTGAATCAGCAGCGTAAACCATGCTCTGGCCTTGGCTACCTGTTGCCTTAGTAAGCTCTGGAGATTCTCCTAGTTTTCTGGTACGTTCCTTGGATTTACTTCTGGATAATCTGGACTTAGAGATTCTGTATCAGTGTAACACTCATTCCTCTGACCTTTCATCTTCTGATTTCAACCTGTTCTGAAGGAGCCTTCAGATTTTCCTGCTTCTCTTGCATTCCTTTAGCAAATTCTGACTGAGCTTGTGTAACTGCTGAAGGGGCATGCTTTGTTTGAGACTTACATTCTGAACCACGTCTACAACTTCTGATTGAACTGATGTAGCTGCTGAAGAGCCAACTTCTGACCACGCTGAGCCAAGCTTGCAACTTCTGACCGTCTTCATCTGGAATGGGTTCAGAAGTTCTGAAGCGCTGATTTTTCTAAAAAACACTTATTTTAGAGAAGCATTCTAAGTACTTAGAATTTGATTTTTCTCAAGATAAAAGCGTTGCCTCTGGAGTTCGTGAGATCATCTTGCTCTTGTAAGCGGCTTGCTCGGGCAAAGGGATATCTTAGGACTTGGATTTGTTTCAGAGGGACCTTGAAAATCCAAGATGGTTTCTTGAAGAAAGGGAGGGCAAATTTTGGGGTACAACACATGCATATACGCATCATATCTTATAAATCTCATTTATGTTGAGAACATCATTGCTTGATCCATATCATGCATCGCATATGACTGACCTTTACCTTTCAGGAAAGATCCATTTAAGTTCTCAGTTATAATTCAAGACCTAGACCGGTTCAGTTAAGTCGACCCTAAGACTTCTCTGTTTCTTATCCCGTCCAAGGCCTTCTCTGGTTCAGTCAGATCGACTCTAAGATCTCCCTGTTTCTTATCCAGTTGAAGACATTTCAAGACCTAGACCGGTTCAGTTAATCGACCCCAAGATTTTCTGTTTCTTATCCAGTCCAAGGCCTTCTCTAGTTCAGCTAAATCGACCCCTAACAGATTTTCCTGATAAAGACTCAGTAGAAGTTATCCAAGATTCTCTCAATGATTACTGTTGAGGTTGTAGTCGCCTGTGGTTCTCTCCCCGATACTGCGGAGGTAGTAATCACCCCAAGTTTCTCTCAGCGTTACTGTTGAAGTAGAAGTTATCCAAGATTCTCTCAATGATTGCTGTTGAGGTTGTAGTCGCCTGTGGTTCTCTCCCCGATACTGCGGAGGTAGTAATCACCCCAAGTTTCTCTCAGCGTTACTGTTGAAGTAGAAGTTATCCAAGATTCTCTCAATGATTGCTGTTGAGGTTGTAGTCGCCTGTGGTTCTCTCCCCGATACTGCGGAGGTAGTAATCATCCCCAAGATTCGCTCAGCGTTACTGTTGAAGTCGAAGTCGTCCAAGATTCTCTCAATGATTATTGTTGAGGTTGTAGTCGCCTATGGTTCTCTCCCCGATACTACGGAGGTAGTAATCATCCCCAGATTCGCTCAGCGTTACTATTGAAGTTGAAATCATCCAAGATTCTCTCAATGATACTGTTGAGGTTGTAGTCGCCTATGGTTCTCTCCCCGATACTACGGAGGTAGTAATCATCCCCAGATTCGCTCAGCGTTACTGTTGAAGTTGAAATCATCCAAGATTCTCTCAATGATTACTGTTGAGGTTGTAGTCGCCTATGGTTCTCTCCCCGATACTGCGGAGGTAGTAATCATCCCAAGATTCGCTCAGCGTTACTGTTGAAGTTGAAGTCGTCCAAGATTCTCTCAATGATACTGTTGAGGTTGTAGTCGCCTATGGTTCTCTCCCCGATACTGCGGAGGTAGTAATCATCCCCAGATTCGCTCAGCGTTACTGTTGAAGTGTAAATCATCCAAGATTCTCTCAATGATACTGTTGAGGTTGTAGTCGCCTATGGTTCTCTCCCCGATACTGCGGAGGTAGTAATCATCCCAAGATTCGCTCAGCGTTACTGTTGAAGTTGAAGTCGTCCAAGATTCTCTCAATGATTACTGTTGAGGTTGTAGTCGCCTATGGTTCTCTCCCCGATACTGCGGAGGTAGTAATCATCCCTAGATTCGCTCAGCGTTACTGTTGAAGTTGAAATCATCCAAGATTCTCTCAATGATTACTGTTGAGGTTGTAGTCGCCTATGGTTCTCTCCCCGATACTGCGGAGGTAGTAATCATCCCAAGATTCGCTCAGCGTTACTGTTGAAGTTGAAGTCGTCCAAGATTCTCTCAATGATTACTGTTGAGGTTGTAGTCGCCTATGGTTCTCTCCCCGATACTGCGGAAGTAGTAATCATCCCAAGATTCGCTCAGCGTTACTGTTGAAGTTGAAGTCGTCCAAGATTCTCTCAATGATTACTGTTGAGGTTGAAGTCGCCCAAGATTCTCTCAGCGATACTGTTGAGATTGAAGTTATCCAAGGTTCTCTCACCGTTCCTGTTGAGGTAGTAACCACCCCTGGTTCATTTATCACTTTTTAAAGATCCAGATCTAGCTCCTGTAATCAGTCAGGACACATCTATACAAAGAATTTGAAGACCAGCTCCTGTAACAGGTCAGGTAATCATTTTTCTTTTGCAGGTACGCAAGTTCTCGCTAAGGAATCTCTTACGCGATCAACATCCAGATGGCATCTATAAGCCCATCCACCGTCCATCATCTCTTAGCATGGCATCTATAAGCCCATCATCCTATCCATCAATCTCCAAATGGCATCTATAAGCCCATTCCCCACCATCATACTATTATGTGAGCGCAAATTTCTGTGCACTCTAGTGTTCAATCATCTTCCACCTTCGGATTACGAAAGGCACGTCAGCCAATCTGCATCCTCAGGTCTAAGAAGATTGAACAGGGGCAACTGTTGTACCCCAAAATTTGCCCTCCCATATTCTTCAAGAGTTGCCAAATCAAAGCTTCAAAATTCCCCAAGGGTTGCACAGTGAAAGGGCTTCCTAACAGCCAAAATTAGGGTTTTGGTTCTGACAAAGAAAATGAAGTTTCCAAGGGTCCAATCAAGTCCCACATGCTTATAAACATGGTCAAGCATCATCATACCAAGTTTCAAGACTCACAGCACAAGATTGCACAGTCAAAAACCCTAATTGCACTACAGTCAACTGTAGGGGCAAAATGGTCATTTGACAGTCAAAGGTCCAAATTTTTGGTCAACATCTCATTTTGAAGCCACAAACATCATTTGATCAATGCTTGATCATGATTATCAAAGCTTGGCTCAAAAATCATCAAGATGCAAAAGTTTCCATATTTGGACAGTTGAAAAAGTCAACTGTAAATTGACCAGGGCATAACTTTCACATGGATTATCAGAAAAATTCCATCCAAAGCTCATTTTTAAGAGAAAGACATTTCCTACAACTCCTCTTCATACTTCAAGTCCAAGAAATGCTCTCACAAAAAAGTTATCAATTTCAACATTATAGGTCATTTTCAAAAGTCAACAAAAAGGGACTTTAAGTCAAAGGCCATAACTTGAGATTGGTAAATCAAAATGACATGGGACCAAAGGCATTGGTTAGAGGACTCAAATACCTTTCCAAAATGTCCAAGAATATGAGCAAAGATTAAAAATTTAGCAAGATATGCCTTGTGGAAGTTGGGAAATTTTTGGATATTTTGAAAAGTCAACATTGCTTCAAATGACCTAAAAATGCTAATGGGCCTCCTTTTCTTCCAAAATCCATCATACAAAACATGTGCACGACCATTTGGCCCAAAGGGAAGTTTTTTATCATTTTTATTTTATTTATTTGAATTTTTAAATGCTAGAAATTCATTTAATTAATTAAAATATATGAAAAATACTAAACCTAGGTTTTTAAATCTTTTTATGCATGATATACACTCAATATTTCGTGTATGGTTAGATTTGGAAAGAATCAATATGATTTGTCATGATTTAGTAGCAAATATGCATGAAAAGATTTGAAAACTAATGCATGGAAAATCAAATATCTTATCATCAATTCAAGGATTCTTTGGCTCAATTTCTTAACCCTAATCATTCACATGTATATATGGATGCTAACCCTCGTGCCAATTACCCCCCAGCTGCGCCATTCACAAAGAACAAAACTTGAGTTTTTTTTTGCAAAAGTTGAAAACTGAAAACTAGGTTTTAGGGCTTTTCAAGATCAAATAACTATCCCATTGGCTTGCTGAGACTTCAAGGAAGGGATTTGGATCAAAACCATAAGCTCTAACACCAAGAAACGTGAGAATAACCGTGCCTTGTACAGAAAATTTTTCATATGCTTGCATCATGATTCATGCGTTTTTAATACTTTTTAATGTTTGATTTATGTTTCTTGATTGATTCTGAAGCTAACCCAGTTGTTTGATTGCATTTTTATCACCCATACGCGATTTCACCATTAAAGGATATTAGGGTTCTTCAGCCTTCGAATTAGGGGTTTTTGAATATGGTAAAATTAGAACACCATAATGCCATGAATGACCTCAGCGTGCTTGGACGATTTGGAAACAACCCTCGCGCCTAATTTATGTGGCCGGACGGCCTAATCGCTATTATCAGAAAACGCATATTTTGGGGGGGTTCAAAACCCCCGCTAACCTTCTTGTATTTTCAGGAAAAAACACAACGAAGAAGAAGATGATGAGGTGTCCAGCAGTAATTGGGTTATTTGAATTTCGCGCTGAATTTATCCACTAACATTTGCTTTATTTTATTATGTTTATTAGTTATATGATATACAAAGAGACAAAGTGGAGCAGTTGGTAAGGCACTTGGTTGGTAATCCCTGGGACCTGGGTTCGAACCCCAGGTCCCCCACCCCTTTCATATTATTTTTCTATTAACGCTTATGTGCAGTTTCAGTGCTAGGGTGCATCATACATCATCAACATCAAGCCTTCCACGTGCCTACTGAGATGAATCAAAGGGTCCAGACTGGGAGAACACCCTAAGCATGAGTCAAAAGTGCTACACGCTGGCATAGAAGTCAAAAGAGGCCAAAGATTAATGGGCCTAAAATGCTGATTTAACCTCCAATTGGGGACAGACCCCCCATGGTTTGCTTCTCTAATTCTTTTTCTCATATTTTTCTATTTTTTTGTTTTAATTAGTTTTTTAATTTAAATTCTTTAATTTAATTATTATTTTCATAAAAACAATATAAAAATCAGAAAAAAGACAAAAAATAAGTATTTTTATTTAATTAATATTTTTGTAAATAAATTTCACCAATTAATTAGTTTTATTCTAGGGTTAAATCTTAAAATCTTTTCTTCATAACTTAAAAATTTGTAGAAATTAGGTTTAATTAGTTTAATTAATTTTATTCTTTTTCACCATTATTAATAACTAAATATTATTTATTTTCATAAAATCAAATTGTCATTAAATAATTAGATTTAATTTTAGGTTTAAATTTTAATAGGTTTTTCTTAATAAATAAAAACTAGAATTAGGGTTAATATTCTTTTCATTTAATTCTCATTAAAATCATAAATACCAAAATCTCAAAAATAATTTCCTTTCATTTTAATTTTAATTAATTTAATAATTTAATTTAATTTCATTAAAAAGGGTCCAACGCCCTCGTTTCCAATCTTAATTCTATTCGCACATTTATCTCGTTTCTTTTAATTATTTATGTACCTCTCCCAAAGCCGTGTAAACTTAATTTCTCGCACTTTACTTTATTTCTTTATTTTCTGTCAAATCGGGTCCTGGAGTTTAATTTGGCGATATGGACCCGCGCCTTTGTAATAGTTTAGAACTTTTAATTTTCCGCATCTTTTTTAACTGTTAAATAAATGCATGCAAGAATGAATGGCCTAAAATAAAAACAAAAGCGTAGATCACCAATAACATGACAAGATAAAATATTTGAATCTGACACACAAATCACACACCACCCCTAGGGTACGCCTCACTGTTGCCTTGCCTCGAAAGGTGATCGTCGAGTAGAGGATGTCTTAGTAAGTCCTCATGATCCGGGAACCTGGCATGAGGGTAGCTTCTAAGGTGTCTTCCCATTGCTCTGGTGATCACCATGTCCCGAACCTCGAATTGACCCGAACACCTCCAACGGTGGTGCTACCTACCTCTCAATGGTGGGATGGCACTACTTTAAAGGACATTTACACAGACGAATTCCTTAGGGTAGGTAGACGACTCTAGATACTTGCTCTAAATTTCAAACAAAATTCAAAAATACTTTTCACACCAACACATTTTCAAAAAGCTTTCGAAAGCAATTTTTCAAACACTCTTGAGGACCGATACAAGAGTCGAACTGGAATTTTCAAAGAAACTTTTTAAAAACCCACAGTTGAAAAGCAAACAAACCATTTTTGAAAACACAAATGAGCAAGTATCTAAGAGCCCATGGATAACCATGGATAGAAAGGGTGCTAACACCTTCCCTTTCTATAATCTACCTCCCGAACCGAGAGCAATCTCTATAAGGAATTTTTCTGTGCTTTTGTCCTTTCCATTTGGAGAAAATAAAAGACGGTGGCGACTCTTGCTTCCGCGACATTTCGCGAACCAGCGTTAAACAGTCAGTTCCAGATCCACCGATCACACACCCCCCTTGAGCCTTACCTCAAGTGGGTATAAACCCGCGCCCAGAGTCTTATGATGCCTTACCCCTACATTCTCCCTATGATTAAAGAGCCTGTTATGGAAGGAGAGGTTCCATACACCCTCTTACATCCTGACATGCCAACATCATTGGAAGATTTGCAAAAGCGTTGGATACAACTCAAGGAAGAACGGAACACTTTTGAAGCCAGCTTCTACACCAGTGAGAAGAAGGTTTTGGAACTTACTCGTCGACTCCAAGAAGAGAAGACTCTCAACACCTGCATTGCGCCAAAGAGGATGCACAACGTCTTTTTACCTTAGAATTTTGTATTATTTTGCCCATGGGGCATTTATGTACTAATAAATTCTATTTTTATTAATATGACGTGTGTTCTTTTTGTTTACAACAAATTTGAATTTCTGAATCCTTGAATGCATTACATGAATACATATCATTCATCATATGCATAAACAGGTCTTTACACCAGGTTTCATTATCTCTCTGCTGTTTATTTTAGCAAGATGGATATAGAGCAGACGGTCAAAGACTTACAAGTGCAGAATTCACAGTTCCAACAACTCCTCATGACCTTGGCAAAGGGTCAGGAGGATCTTAAAGCACTGTTAGAGAAGGAAAAGGAGAAAAAGAAAAAGAAAAGAGTTAGTGTGGCTACTTTGGGTAGAAGATTTGAAGGCCAAACTAGAAGGGTCCTGGACTTACCCTAAACATCTGATGAAGGGGTAGGAAAAGGAAATGGAGCTGTAGTACCATCTGAGTCTGAGGCTGAAGAAGAAGAAGAGGATGAAGACTATTCTGAACAACAGTACCCTCCTGCAGATGACAAGTACAAGAATTTGGAAGAACGTCTGGCAGCCATGGAGGTACATAGGGTGCCTGGGTTGGATTTCGAAGAGTTAGAGTTGGTTTATGGGATTGTCATCCCCCAAGTTTAAAGTTCCTCTGTTTGCTAAGTACGATGGGTGTCTTGCTGAAGATGCATCTACGATCTTACGTCAGAAAAATTCAACCTCATTCTTCTGACAAGGACCTGTGGGTCCACTTTTTTCAGGATAGTTTGTCGGGTATGCAATTGGATTGGTTCTACCAGCTTGAGAGGTCTGATATGCACAATTGGGAGGATTTGGCTGCTGCCTTCTACCGACAATATCAATATAATGCAGACTTAACGCCTACTCATACTCAATTACAGAGTATGGGCATGGTCTCTAGTGAAGGCTTTAAGGAGTATGCCCAGAAATAGAGAGACTTGGCGGGAAGGGTGCAGCCACCATTATCTGAAAGAGAGCTTGTTGATATGTTTTTGGGGACTCTGTCAGGTCCATTCTTTAATCACTTGATAGGAAGTTCATCTGCAGGGTTCACTGAGTTAATTCTAACTGGTGAAAGAGTTGAAGCCGGCATCAAAAGCGGTAAAATTCAAAAAGATACATCTGCTTCTGCTTCCATCAAAAAGTCTTTTCCAGCAAAGAAGGAAGTTTCAGCTGTTTACTCCCAAAGAGGCCAGGGAAGAGTTGAGCGCCGGCCAGCGGTGGGGGCCATAATGATTCAGAAGTCCGCATCTGATCAGCCTCAAAACAATCAACCTAGAACCAACCAGCAAAGGGTGGAAAGACCACAATGGCAGTATACCCGGATAAACATGACACCCGCACAGGTTCTACCCCATCTCTTCAAGTTAAACCTTACATCCTTGAAAGAGGCACCGAAGAACCCAAATACAACTTCTCCTTTTTACCATGCCAACGCCAAATGTGCTTATCATTCAGACAGCCTGGGGCACGACACCAATAATTGTTGGGCCCTCAAGAATAAGATTCAGGATTTAATAGACGCTAAGGAAGTGGAATTCGACGCCCCCAAAAAGCCGAATGTGATCTCTGCTCCAATGCCAAAGCATGGCCACAACGCCCATGCTATTGAAGAAGATCTTTTTGTTGCTGCTGTTGATGATTTGATGACTCCGTTACTAATAATCAAGATGAATCTGTTGAAAGCCGAGATTTTGCCAGGCTGTGAAAAAGATTGTTACCTTTGTTCGTCCTTACAATCCGACTATCCATTATTGAAGTTAGGCATCCAACACCTAATGGATAATCAAGAAATCCTCTTTGAGAAAACTCCTGTTATTCCGACTCCTGTCAACGATGTTGCTATAATTACCATTTCCGCCAATCTTTCCAAGGTCTCCAAAAGACCTGTTAAGATTACATCCGATCCAAAGATTGTACCTTTGAAGATAACTATGCTGGGGCATATCCCATACAAGTCAAACAAATCAATACCGTGGAATTATGGAGGAGAGATCTTCTACCACGATATTAAGCAGATTGAATCAGTTGAAGAAAGTTCCGATAAAGAGATACTTGACATAGGAAATATTGATGGGACGAGTAAAATCACCCGCAGCGGAAGAATTTTCTCTCCGGAGATTGCTCCTCCAAGGGCAATCTTAGGACCCTCAAATGCTCCTAAGGTTACTACTGTGCCGGTCAACATATATGTGCGAGCTCTAGTTATTGAAGAAATTGTTACTCCCATAGTTGTACCCTCTGATGTTGCTGCTGATAAAGGTTAGCGGATCCAAGAAGCGCCCGTCAGGACGGGGGCTCAGCCTTTGGTCATCCCCGAGACCACTCAAAAGGAAATGGAGGAGATTTTAAAACTAATTAAGAAAAGCGACTATGATGTCGTAGAACAACTGGGGCAAACCCCTTCAAAAATCTCTATGTTGGCCCTGTTGCTCTGTTCCGAAGCTCATGCCAAAGCTTTGATCAGATTCTTGAAGACGGCCCACGTGCCTCAAGAAACCTTCATGGACCAGTTCCAGGAGTGTGTAGCTAGCCTAACAGCCGACAACGGTCTTGACTTCTCCGATGCCGATTTAACATCTAAGGGGAGAAAGAATAATGATGCACTGCATGTCTCGGTGGAATGCAAAGGGACTACTTTAGCTCACGTCCTGGTTGATACTGGGTCGTCTTTAAATGTCTTGCCGAAGAAAGCATTGGATAGATTGGACTGTGAAGGTTTGACCCTGAAGCCAAGCAACATCATTGTCAGAGCCTTTGACGGTTCTAAAAGGATGGTCCACGGGGAGGTGGACATCCCAATTAAGGTGGGAACGGAAACTTTCAACTCCACATTTTATGTGATGGACATCCGTCCCTCCTAATCTTGCTTGTTGGGAAGACCCTAGATCCAGAATGCTGGGGCCGTCACTTCTTCTCTGCACCAAATGCTCAAGTATCCAGTCCAGGGGAATATTATAACAGTTTATGGCGAGGAGGAGTATATGATAAGCCATCTTAATTCTTTCTGTTATGTGGAGTTAGATGGCGAATTCATAGAAACTCCTTTCCAACACTTTGAAGAGGTTTCTCCTGAAGTTGCGTCAGCCAAGACAATGACTTCTGTACCCATCATTACCAAACCTGTTTCCCGGATGTCATCCCTTAAAGATGCGAAGGCTGTGATTGAAGAAGGAGGAAGCACAATATAGGGTCAGCTGCCAGATTTTCCTTACAAGACAAATAAGTTTGGCTTGGGTTTCACTGCTTCTGCTCAAAAGGCTGTGCGCCGCTCCCGGGATGGAGGGCTACCGTTAAAGATCATCCATCATGGAGTTCATGCTTTGGAGGATGGTGAAGATGAGAGCAACTTTAAAGACTATATTTCCCCAACTATTGACGGAGGGTTGAGCAACTGGGAGGCAAAGGACTTTGTTCCCATTACTTTCATAAATCAGTAATTTATCTTTCGAACATTTTTGTTTGTCTGTAATAATTCTTAAACAGTTCGTACACTTTTTGCCTTATGCCTTACCTGAGGCATATAGGTCCATTTGTAAGGGCTTGATTTTTCATCTTCATATGCCATTTTTAATGAATCATGGATGTTTTCATATATAAACTTTTGTGTTCATTTTCTTTCCTTTTACGTTTTATTTGTTTAAAGGTGGTTATCCCTTACACACACCCACACTCACAAAATGCAGGTACCCTTCCATTCCAGATTCCATGGGTAATAATTCTGCTATGGCCTTCAGTGACTCTGAAGATCTGGTCAATCATGCTGAATACGAAGGTGATGAAGACTGTGAGGTACTGGGAGAGTTGGCTAGACTTCTACAACATGAAGAAAGGGCTATGCTGCCCCATGAGGAGCTGTTAGAGACAATCAACTTGGGTTCTGATGAAGACAGAAAAGAGGTTAAAGTGGGTGCCAACCTAAAGCCAAATGTCAAAGAGCGCTTAGTTCAGCTATTGAATGAATATGTTGAGATCTTCGCCTGGTCCTATAAAGACATGTCGGGACTCGATACAGATATTGTGGTTCACCGTCTCCCTACAAGATAAGACTGTCCACCAATCAAACAGAAAGTCCGCCAAATGAGTCCCAATTTGTCTGAAAAGATCAAAGCCGAAGTGATGAAGCAGTTCAATGCTGGGTTTCTTATTGTTACTTCCTATCCATAATGGGTTGCTAACATTGTGCCCGTGCCTAAGAAGGGCGGCAAAGTGAGAATGTGCATGGATTATAGAGACTTAAACAGGGCTAGCCCTAAAGATGACTTTCCACTACCGCACATTGACATCTTGGTTGACAATACAGCTCAGCACAAGGTATTTTCTTTCATGGATGGATTTTCAGGGTATAACCAAATCAAAATTCCCCCCCGAAGACATGGAGAAGACTACTGTTGTTACACAGTGGGGTACCTTCTGCTATAAAGTGATGCCATCAGACTGAAGAATGCCGGGGCAACCTATCAGCGAGCCATGGTAGCTTTTTTTCAATACATGATACATCATGAGATTGAAGTCTACGTAGACGACATGATAGCCCGTTCACAAACAGAAGAAGAACATCTAGACCACTTGCAAAAGCTGTTTGTCAGGTTGAAGGAGTATAAGCTCAGACTGAACCCTAACAAGTGCACTTTCAGAGTTAGGTTCGGTAAACTCTTGGGTTTCATAGTCAACAACAAAGGCATTGAGGTTGATCCTGCCAAAGTCAAAGCCATACAGGAAATGCCTGCCCCTCGCACTGAGAAGGAGTTCAGAGGTTTCTTGGGACGCCTAAACTACATTGCAAGGTTCATTTCTCACCTTACATCTACCTGTGAGCCAATCTTCAAGCTGTTGAAGAAAGATCAGGTGGTTAAATGGAATGATGACTGTCACGTTGCTTTCGATAAAATCAAGTAGTATTTGCTAGAACCTCCTATCTTGATGCCTCCCGTCGAAAGAAGACCGCTAATCATGTATCTGATTGTTTTGGATAATTCAATGGGGTGCGTACTGGGCTAACATGACGAGTCTGGCCGAAAAGAGCATGCCATTTATTACCTTAGCAAAAAGTTTACCGACTGTGAGACCCACTATTCACTGCTCGAGAAAACTTGCTGCGCTTTGGTATGGGCTGCTCGCCGGCTAAGGCAGTATATGTTGACTCATACCACTCTACTGATTTCTAAAATGGATCCGATCAAGTACATCTTCGAAAAGCCTGCTTTATATGGAAGAATAGCTAAATGGAAAATGATCCTGACTGAGTATGATATCTAGTACACGACCCAAAAAGCTATAAAGGGGAGTGTACTAGCTGACCATCTGGCTCATCAAGCTGTCGAAGATTACAAATCCATGAAGTTTGACTTCCCCGACGAGGACATTATGACTTTGGACAACCTTGAAGATAACCGACCGTATGACGGACCTGAACAAGGATCCCGATGGACCCTGTACTTTGATTATGCCTCCAACGCACTTGGCAACAATGTCGGCGCAATACTTATTTCTCCAAAAGGTTGCCATACACCTTTCACCGCCAGACTTTGCTTTAACTGCACCAACAACATGGCCGAGTATGAAGCTTGTATCTTTGGTCTCAAGGCTGCAATAGACCTGGGAATCAAATCTTTGGTTGTGTTTGGAGACTCAACTTTGGTCATCAATCAGATCAAAGGAGAATGGGACACTAAACATCCTAACCTCATCCCTTACAAAGAACATGTCTTGACATTGCTACCTCACTTCGAGCAGATTACCTTCGAGCACTTCCCGCGAGAAGAGAACCAGCTAACAGATGCTCTAGCTACAATGTCTTCCATGTTTAAACTTAACTGGGATGATGAGGCTCCCCAAATCACCATCGAGCAAAGGGACGAACCTGCATATTGTCATGAGATTAATACCGAAGAAGTAGTGGACCGACCTTGGTTTCACGAAGTCAAAAGGTATCTCGAGACACGAGAACACCCTGAAGGAGCTTAAATCAACGACAAAAAGTTCTTGAGGAGATTCTCTGCCAAGTTTTTCCCATGCAATGGTATCCTATACAAGCACAATCATGATTGCGTTCTACTTCGTTGTGTGGACAAGGTTGAAGCTGAACAGATTATGGCTGAACTGCATAATGGTACCTTTGGTACCCACTCGAGCGTACATATGATGGCTAAGAAGATTCTACGGGAAGGCTACTATTGGTCTACCATGGAAGCTGACTGCCATCAACATTCCCGTACTTGTCACAAATTCCAAATCTATGCGGACAAGGTACATATTCCTCCAGTTCCTCTCAATGTCCTAACAGCTCCTTGGCCATTCGCAATGTGGGGAATCGACATGATTGGAGAGATCAATCCTACAACATCCAATGGACACCGCTTCATCTTGGTGGCTATTGATTACTTTACCAAGTGGGTCAAGGCAGCTTCTTTCGCCTCCGTTACAAAGAATGTGGTTGCCCGCTTCATCAAACAGAACCTCATTTTCCGGTATGGTATCCCCGACAGGATCATCAGGGACAACGGTATAAACCTGAACAACACTATGATCATCGCTTTGTGCGAGCAGTCCAAGATTCAACATCACAATTCATCTCCCTATCGGCCAAAGATGAACGGTGTTGTCGAAGTTGCGAACAAAAATATCAAGAAGATTATTCAAAAGATGACAATCAGCTACAAGGACTGGCATGAGATGTTACCGTTTGCTCTCCACGGGTACCGTACCACGGCGCGTACATCAACTTGGGCAACACCCTATTCTTTGGTATACGACATGGAAGTTGTTTTACCTACGGAGGTTCAGATTCCCTCCTTGAGAATCATGAAAGATGTTGGTTTGAGTGAAGACGATTGGATTCATACCCGGCTTGATCAACTTAACTTGATTGATGAAAATCGACTTACTGTTGTTTTCCATGGTCAGACGTATCAAAAACGGATGATCAAGGCTTTCAACAAGAAAGTCAGACGACAGGTATATCAAGTCGGGGATCTTGTAATCAAGCGGATAATCTTGCCGCAAAGTGATCCCAGGGGCAAATGGACTCCCACTTACGAAGGACCATTTGTGATCAAAAACATATTTTTCTGGTGGGGCAATGATATTAACCACCATGGACAGCGACGATCTACCGCATCCTACGAACGCAGACATAGTCAAAAGATACTACGCATAAACGACCCGGCAAGTTGAAAACCTGAAAGGGGAAACTTGGGCAAAAATGGGCATCCCGGTGAATCAAAAACCCAAAAGGGAGGTTCAGGCAAAAATTAGGTATAAACAAAAAAAATCTGTACACCCGGCAAGTTGAAAACCCGAAAGGGCGACTTGGGCAAAAAAGGGTTTCCCGGTGGATCGAAAACCCGAAAGGGTGGTCTGGTAAAAAGTTAGGGAATTAAAGCGTATGACTATGTCTCGTCGGATCACTTTAAGGATAATCTCTTCACAGACAAACTCCAGGCTTCTGATCAACTCAATCATCATCGGACGAAGCAACAAATGGACAAGATACTCAGAGTTACGAAGGCTATAGCAGAATGGGAACCCCATGGAATTTTGTTACACATAGCCATCTTTTTTTGTATAAATTTTTTCAATTTTATGACAACATTCTCTTACTAGGATGTCTGTTTCCTCTGTACAAAATACTTACACAAAGTTAATACAAAGATACTTCAAAGCGCAGAAAACTATTTGCCTTTTCTTTCTTTTTACACTTGTGTTTTATTTGAAAACGTCCAATGATTTATATAATGAGCATATGCATTTGAATATAATCACATGTTTACAAATAAACGAAATGGGAAAGAATAATTATTGAAAGGTTGAAAGTATAGGAAGACGTCTTTAGGCTATTCCAGGAGAAATCCCCTGCATTATATCATCTAGATCCCCCAGCGGAGCTAAAACCTTGAAATACATATCTCACGCGGAGTCAAATTTCAAAATCCACACCAGAGTTAAGTTTTCAAACTCCCAATCCCTAGCGGAGCAAAACTTTGAACTACAGACCCTCAGGGAAGATGAAACCTTCTTCCCCAGTGGGGTCAAATTTCCATACACAATCAAATCAGCATGTCATTAAGATCCCCAGTGGAGCTAAGACTATCAATCTACAATAGAAACCATTCAGTTTCTCCAGATTCCCCAGCAAGTTGTCTTAAAGTCTGATAGTCAACCAGATAATAGTTAAACTTTGTTTTATCCCCAACCGAGGATAACTCCCCAGAAGATTGGAATACACCCAAACTCCTGATATCTTTAATAGAATGAAGATTCTCATTCTTGAAAACCAGAAGATTGGCATACACCAAAACTCCTGATATCCTTAACAGAATGAAGATTCTCATTCTTGAAAACCAGAAGATTGGCATACACCCAAACTCCTGATATCCTTAACAGAATGAAGATTCTCATTCTTGAAAACCAGAAGATTGGCATACACCCAAACTCATGATATTCTTAACATAATGAAGATTCTCATTCTTGAAAACTAGAAGATTGGCATACACCCAAACTCTTGATATCCTTAACAGAATGAAGATTCTCATTCTTGAAAACCTAGGAGATTGGCATACACCCAAACTCTTGATATCCTTAACAGAATGAAGATTCTCATCCTTGAAACCCCAGAAGATTGACATACAACCCAAACTCCTGATCTCCCCATCGGGACAGCTACTCCCCACAGAGTTTTTCACTCCCCCAATAGATTGAAGATTCTTATTCTTGGTTCCCCAGTGAAGTTGCCAGAGCCTTCTTTACTCTCAGCATGAATTTGTCAAAATCTTTAATCCCCTAGCAGATCGAAGATTCTCATTTCTAATTCCCTGCAGAAGCCATCAGAGCCTTCCTTATTCTCCAGCAGATCAAGGGTTCCCTTTGTTTGATCCCCGGTAAAGATCGCCAAAGTTTTCCCTATTCCCCAGCTGAGTAAAGATTCCCTTTGTGAAATCTCCAGCCATAGTCATCAAAGTTCTCAGATTCCCCAAGCAGGTTTCTCAGGCAACACTTGGCATTATTTTCACAGCAGAATGTTTATCATCTTCTAAAGACTTGAAAGGATCCCTACATCCCCAGGAAAGTTGTGAAGGATTCTCACATCCCCACAGAGGTTGTCAAAGTTTTTGATAATTCCCGCGAGTTGCCAAGGATTTTTCTATCCCCAGCAGCAGTCAGCAAGGATTTCTCATCCTCAGCAGTCAAAGATTTTATTATCTCCAGCTATCAAGGATTTATTTTCCTCAACAATACAACTAATTAGCTTACATGCACATACATTACAATCATATATCGTAAACATTGATAAAACACATATATTGCATCATACATTTCATGCAACATAACTTTGTGTTTCAGCTAATATTTTACCCTTTTTAGGATAAGATTAATAAGCTACCAGTATACAATCTGAAAACATCCTAGAGATGCTCCAGACACGGATGCTAATCTATTTCTTATTCAAATTCAAGGCTCAGAAAATAGTTTATAGATGCTCCAGACATGGATGCTATTCTATTGCTTATTCAGATCCGCAGCTCAGAGATGTTCCAGACACGGATACCATTCTGACGCTCACCCATAACTTACAATTCAACAAACATTCTTGGATGGCATCTTTAAGCCCATCCCCGACAAGATTCTATCACATCTTCAAATGGCATCTTTAAGCCCATTCTCTCAACTATACTTTGACGAGTGCAAATTTACGGGCACTCTAGTGTCCAATCCTCTTTTACCTTCGAGTCACGAAAGGCAAACTCGCCAATCTAACTCTTCAGTTTCAAGAAGATTGAACAGGGGCAGCTGTTGTACCCCAAAATTTTCCCTCTCATTTTATCAAGATTTCCCCTCACAAGACTCTTTGAACTCAAGACCAAGCTAGGGTTTGCTCTGCTCAAGACATCTCCTTGCACTGTTGACCTAAATTAGGGTTTGAGTTTGCACAAGGATTTTTGGACTTTAAATTCCCAATTTAACTTTCATACTTCATGTTGGACTCCTAAGATTGCTCATATCAAGTTTCAAGCTTTGAATCAAATTTTTGCCTAGTCAATTGGACAGAAATCAACTATATTGGGGAAAAAGTTAACTGTGGCCAATTTACAGCCAAACCTCATAATATTTTATCCACATCAACATCATAGACTCATATGAACCATTTGATCAAGTTTGGCCCACAACTCCTCAAGAAATTTGATCAGATCACCAAAAGGGCAAAATGGTCATTTTTAGGGTTTTGACTACAGAAGGGCAATTTCTAATTTTTCACCTAGCTAATGGAAAATTGGGTTCAAGCATGGATTCAAGGACTGAATGGCATCATTTTGACCTATTCACAAGGTTTAAAAGATCTCAAAAGTATTGGATTGACAGATGAATTTTCCAGTCAACTGATCAAAAATTAACTGTACACTGAAAAGTCAAACTTTGACTTTTTGGTCAAAATCAAGTGCCAAGGGTCATTTTCCATCAAGATGTGTCAAAACATGAAACTTGATCATCAAGAAACCTAATTTTGGAAGTTGGGATTTAAGATTGAAAAAATTCATAACTTAGAAATTTTCTAAGTTATGAAATTTTCTCATTTTTTCCCAACTTTGCCCAACATTTTCACCATGATGCAATTGGATTCAAACAAAACTTCCAACATGAAAGTTGTAGTACTCCACAAAATATACAACTTTTATTCACAAAGTTTTCCCAAAATATTCTTGGATCTCAAGTTATAAGTTTTGGAATAAGGGTCCATGAAACTTTTAACTTAGTGAAATTTTGCCCTAGTTTAGGCAGGATTTTAACCTATCTTCATGGAAATTTTTCACCTAGTTCCAATTGGAATTTAAAAATTCATTTCAAATATGTATTGTAGAGCATGTTACAAGCTTTCCAAAATGTTCAATAACTCTTCAAAATCATTTGTGGTTAGGGAGAATCGAAGGTTTTAATTTGGCAAAAAGTCACTTTGATCCATGGCATTTTTCATGTTGCTACAAGTTGCAATTTCAATCCAGCCTTGCTTGTACTTGCTTACAGGTATCTAAACCCTTCCACACTCAAAAATTGAATGCAAACTCAATGGATTAATGCATTGTTCTGATCAATGGAAGATTACACAAGGGTTTAATCCATTTTTGGCAAAAAGTGAACATTGCCATTTACATAAAGCACAACTTTTGCCAATTTGTTTCTCTTGAGCATTGCACCAAGTCTTTTGCAGCAAACCAACTCCATAAACTTAGGAAAAGGTACAACAACTTTGTGCATGCTTGAAGCTAGCCTGTACTGGCCTGCCCTTGGACACTTCACACTTTTCTTCAAAACCAAGTCAACTTGCAAAAAGGACATAACTTTGCAATCTGATAAGAACCAATTGTTGTAAACATTTGAACTAACTTTTGCATATTGCCTAAGGTCAAAAACACGAGCTAGCCAGTCCTCAAATACCCTTGAACATCAAAACACCAAAAAACTTGCAAAATAGGGCAGCTTCTGCATTTTGGTTTCCAAATCATAAACTACTCGTGCGTTTTGCCCCAAACCACTTCAAACACATTCTAAAGAACCTACCTAAGCTATCCCAACCATTGGCCAGCAACTGCAACCTTGTTTTCAAGCTTCACCATTCTTGAATTCTGACTGTGCAGGTTGACTTCTACAAGCTTATTCAAGCAAGTTCAAAGCTAGCTAGGCATTGGGAAAGCTCAAAGGAACTTCAAGCAAGCTCACCAGCATCTCAGGCCTCACTGAAAACCCCTACATTGCCATACTCGAGTTCAACTGAAACAGGTAAAGTTCAAACTTCTATCTCTCTATTTAGGAAACATTAGGCTTAGGTTTGTGAATAAAAAATTTAGTACTCATTGTAACACCCCAGTTTCAATTATTTGATTTATTTAAATTGGGAAATTATTTTATTAGAATTAATAAAATAAAAAGGAATTATTTATTTTGGAATATTTGAAGAAAATAAAAGAAATAAGAAAACATTGGGTTTTTAAGTTATTGGGCTTGGATGTCGTTAGTAAAGAGTGGGGGTGCAAAAGAAATAAGGATATGTTTTGGAACTCAAGTTATTTTCTCATTATTCACGATAACACAGAATTTGGGAAATTTGGGAAGCTGAGCTCTGAAGGTGCGAAGAACGAAGAACATCGCTCAAAGAACTCAAGCTGCAATTTGATAAGGTAAGGGGGGCTACTACTCAATTTATATTTGCTTATGGGTTTAGATGCAATTGGTTGGGTAATCGTAGGATAACCCCATTTCCTATAATGTTCTTAGTGATTGATAACTTTAGGGTCGAATCTTGTTAGAAAAGGTTTAGGTTCCCAAATTTTGTGAATCAATTAGGGATTTTAGGTTCCTATGGTGGATTTGGATGTTTTGTACTGCATTGCACTACCGTAGAAAGGTATTTCCGTGCAAAAATATGGGTATATGAGCTGCTGTAGGTACAGGAATTCCGGGATCGCGCTCATCAACACGGGCCGTGTTGATTCACACGGGCACCCGTGTTGATCTGCTGGATGGGTAAAAAAAATGTGTTTCCAGGCACATTTCAACACGGGCCGTGTTGATTCACACGGGCACCCGTGTTGATCCCCTGTATTGGCAAAATAACGTGTTTCTGGACACATTTCCACACGGGCAGTGTTGATTTACACGGGCACCCGTGTTAAACCTCCTGTGTTGGTTTCTGAATTTTGTTTTCTGTGCATGCTGTTATGTACGGGATTGATCCTGTTTTGATGTGCAGTGTTTGATATGTTTTGAATATGCTGTTTATTGATTTCCTAGTGTTGATTGATGCTTGTATCGAATAACGTTTGTATGTTATGATACCAACACTACGTAGATTTATTGTCATGCTTTTAGATGATGTTATCAAGCATGAATTATGATATAACTTGATATGGTTGGTTGATGTTTAATAGTATGTTGAGTGATTACATGCTATCCATATCCTGTTGAGATTGATAATGTTGATGTTGCATGATATGTTTTATTGATGTGAATAGTATGCTGAGTGTTACATACTTTACATATCATGTTGCATTTGTTAATTCCCATTGTGTGGAATTAACATGGTGGCCAATATACGTGTCCGCGATTTAATGGAACGTTGAGGTGGTAGCCGTGTCCGCGATATAATGGAACGGTGAGTTATCCGTGACCCGAGATTTAATGGGGCGGTAAAATGGTACCACATGCATGGGTGTGTTGCATTATATTGAATATAACATGAATGGATGATTTTCCAATGTTGTATTTAATTAATTGTATGCATGTATTGTTGCTGAATTGTGAATGATGTTTGATGTTAATTATAAGTATGAAAAGTAATATATTATGAATATATGAATTGTAAAGGTTTTCGTAAACTATGAAACATGCTAACTGTTTGGGTGATGCTTATGGTTTTCTGAATTGATTGTTATGAACGTATAATCAAATGTATAGTTGAGATGCTCACCCTTACTGTTGAATATTTCAGATTGAGGAGCTTCGTTCAGGTGCTTGGCGAAGGCTTGTTGTTTCTAGTTTATTTCCGTTTAAGTATTGTCCGGGTCATGCTCTGATAGTTGTAACTCCGGGAATGTTTGTTTGTCGAGCTGCTTTAGTCAGACTCGTTTATTCCTTATGTTTGTTATAATATGATGTCGATATATTCCAGGTGTTAATCCCTGAAGATTTTGAAAATATTATAACATTGGTTTTGTTAATTAAATTATTCCGCTGTGTAAACATGTATGAGTTGCTTCTATGTTATGTATGACAGGAACTGGTTTTATTAAAAGAGAATTGTGACATCCTCGTTAATACATGTACTCTGAAAATATGATTTTAATTATTAGTGAAAATTTTATGTGGGGTTTTAGAGGGTGTTACAATAGTGGTATCAGAGCATAGTCGGTCGTTGCGACCAGAGTCTTGAGTCAGTCATTTCTTTTGTATGCGGCTAGTGTAAGGCAACACTGTCGATACTGTATTCTGATGAGGAGTATGTTTTAATTCTCAGGAATATGGCTGGGAGAGGTAACAGACGAAATGATGCTGCACTCGCTGAGGCTTTGGGGATGTTAGCTGGTGTACTTGCTGGAAATCCAAATGGAGGCGTGATTGGTGCTGATAGGCAATTGGGGAACTTCCAAAGGAACAATCCTCCGTTGTTCAAAGGTACACATGACCCTGAAGGTGCTCAGAAGTGGCTGAAGGAAATCGAAAGGATTTTCCGTGTGATTGATTGTGCGGAAGATCTGAAAGTCAGATATGGTACGCATATGTTGGCAGAAGAGGCCGACGACTGGTGGGTTGCAACAAGGACTGAAATGGTTCAGGATGGAGAGGCACTGACTTGGGATAACTTCAGAAGGGCTTTTCTGAGGAGGTACTTTCCTGAAGATGTTCGGGGAAGAAAGGAAATTGAATTTTTGGAGCTTAAGCAGGGCAATCTGACTGTTAGTGAGTATGCTACTAAGTTCACTGAATTGGCAAAGTATTATGCGCACTACAACAATGATGAGGCTGGAGAATTCTCTAAGTGTATCAAATTTGAGAATGGTCTCCGAGATGAGATTAAGCAGGGAATCAGGTACCAGCGTATTCGTAGATTTTCTGATCTGGTGGATTGTAGCAGGATCTTGGAAGAAGATATTACCAGGACTAGGTCGTCTCACTCTCGTGGGGCTGTTGATAAAAGAGGAAAGCAACATATGGACCGTGGCAAGCCATATGGTAGAGGTAACCAGAAATCAGGTGGATGGGAAAGGCCTAGTGGGGGAGATTCTAAGGCTCCTATCAGATGCTACAGGTGTGGTGAGTTTGGTCATCATATTCGAGATTGCAAGAGTGATGAGAAGAAGTGCTATAAGTGTGGAAAGACTGGTCACTTGTCTATTGATTGCAAAGGGAAGTCTGTTACTTGTTACAATTGTGGCGAAGAAGGTCACATTCGTCCGCAGTGTCCTAAGCCTAAGAAGGATCAGTCAGGTGGAAAAGTGTTCGCTTTGTCTGGATCTGAGACTACTCCAGAGGATCGATTGATTAAAGGTACGTGTTTTATTCATGGCACACCTTTAGTTGCAATTATTAATACTGGTGCAACTCATTCTTTCATTTCCTTGGATTGTGCTGAGAGGTTGAAACTGGACATATCTGGTATGCGAGGTAGCATGGTTGTTGATACTCCTGCATCGGGTTCAGTGACAACTTCACTTGTATGTAGGAATTGTCCTATTGAGATTTTTGGTGGAGGTTTCGGTATAGATTTAGTGTGCCTACCGCTTGAACAAATTGATATTATCCTTGGGATGAACTGGTTGGAATTCAACCGGGTTCATCTGAACTATTTTGCTAAGACGGTGATTTTCCCAGAGGCAGTTGGCGTCGAGAATTTGACTATGACTGCTAGGCAGGTACAAGAAGCAATGGAAGACGGTGCTAATGTGTTTATGTTACTTGCTTCGTTATATGCAACAGGAAAGGTCAGGAGTGGTGAATTGCCAGTGGTGTGCGATTTTCCAGAAGTCTTTCCTGATGATGTTGGTGAGTTACCTCCTGAGAGAGAAGTAGAATTTTCTATAGATTTGATTCCTGGTACGAGATCGGTGTCGATGGCACCATATCGTATGTCTGCGTCTGAGTTGGCTGAATTGAAGAGTCAGTTAGAAGATTTGCTGGAGAAGAAGTTTATTCGTCCAAGTGTTTCGCCTTGGGGTGCTCCGGTATTGTTGGTTAAGAAGAAAGAAGGTTTTATGAGACTGTGTGTTGATTACATGCAATTGAACAAGGTAACCATTAAGAATCGGTATCCATTACCGAGGATTGATGATTTAATGGATCAGCTAATTGGAGCCAGTGTATTCAGTAAGATTGACTTAAGATCTGGATATCATCAGATTCGTGTGAAAGCGGAAGATATTCAAAAGACTGCTTTTCGAACGAGGTATGGGCATTATGAATATTCTGTTATGCCGTTCGGAGTTACTAATGCACCTGGTGTTTTCATGGAATATATGAACAGGATTTTTCATCCGTATCTGGATAAGTTTGTTGTGGTTTTTATTGATGACATTCTGATTTATTCCAAGAATGACGAAGAGCATGCGGAACATCTCAGAATTGTGTTAGAGTTGTTGAAAGATAAGAAGTTGTATGCAAAGTTGTCCAAATGTGAGTTCTGGCTGAATGAAGTTAGTTTTCTTGGACATGTGATTTCTAAGAATGGTATTGCAGTGGATCCTACAAAAGTAGAAGCAGTATCTCAGTGGGAAGCGCCGAAGACTGTTTCTAAAATCAGAAGTTTTCTTGGTCTTGCAGGTTATTACATAAAGTTTATCGAAGGATTCTCAAAGTTAGCATTGCCGTTGACAAAGTTGACTCGTAAAGGACAAGCGTTTATTTGGGATTCTGAATGTGAGAAAGGTTTCCAAGAATTGAAGCGGAGATTGACTAGTGCTCCTATTCTGATTTTTCCGAATCCGGTGGAATCTTTTGTGGTTTATTGTGATGCATCTCTGATGGGTTTAGGTGGTGTTTTAATGCAGAATCAACAGGTAGTTGCGTATGCTTCGAGACAGTTGAAGGTTCATGAAAGGAACTATCCTACTCATGACTTAGAGTTGGCAGCAATTGTGTTTGTCTTGAAATTGTGGAGACATTATCTGTATGGTTCGAGATTTGAAGTGTATAGTGATCATAAGAGTTTGAAGTATCTTTTCGATCAGAAAGAGCTCAATATGAGGCAAAGAAGGTGGTTGGAATTTCTCAAAGATTATGATTTTGATTTGAATTACCATCCTGGTAAGGCAAATGTGGTTGCAGATGCTTTGAGCAGGAAATCCTTGCATATGTCTATGATGATGGTTCGCGAATTGGATTTAATTAAACAATTCCGAGATTTGAGTTTAATTTGTGAAAGTAATCCGAAGTGTGTTCGTTTGGGTATGTTGAAACTTACTAGTGGTATTCTAGAAGAGATCAGGATCGGGCAGAAATCTGATGTTAATTTAGTTGATAAATTGACATTGATCAACCAAGGTCAAGGTGATGAGTTTAGAATTGATGAAAATGATGTTATGAGATTTGGCGATAGAGTTTGTGTTCCTGATGTTGAAGAAATCAGGAAGAGTATATTAGAGGAAGGACATCGCAGTGGGATGAGTATTCATCCGGGTGCCACAAAAATGTATCATGATTTGAAGAAATTGTTTTGGTGGCCGGGAATGAAAAAGGAAATAGCTGAATTTGTGTATGCATGTTTAATCTGTCAGAAATCAAAGATTGAACATCAGAAGCCGTCTGGATTTATGCAACCGATGTTTATTCTAGAATGGAAGTGGGATAGTATTTCTATGGATTTTGTATCCGGGTTACCGAGGACTCCTAAGAATTGTGAAGCGATATGGGTTGTGGTGGATAGACTGACTAAGTCTGCTCATTTTATACCGGTGAGAATGGATTACTCAATGGAGAGATTGGCACAGTTGTACATTGAGAAAATAGTGAGTTTGCATGGAGTTCCTTCTAGTATTGTGTCAGATAGAGATCTGAGGTTCACTTCGAAATTTTGGGAAGGATTGCAGAAGGCTTTGGGTACTAAATTGAGGTTGAGTTCAGCTTACCATCCTCAGACTGATGGACAGACGGAGAGGACGATTCAATCGTTAGAAGATTTATTGCGTGCTTGTGTTTTAGAGAAGGGTGGAGCTTGGGATAGCTATTTGCCATTGATTGAATTTACTTATAACAATAGTTACCATTCGAGTATTGGTATGGCTCCGTTTGAGGCATTGTATGGTAGACGGTGTAGAACGCCTTTGTGTTGGTATGAATCTGGAGAGAGTTCAATAATTGGGCCAGAGATTGTTCAGCAGACTACTGAAAAGATTAAATTGATTCAAGAAAAAATGAGAGCTTCTCAGAGTCGTCAGAAAAGTTATCATGATAAGAGGAGGAAGAATTTAGAATTCAGTGCTGGAGATCATGTGTTTATGAGAGTTACTCTGATGACGGGTATTGTTCGAGCGTTGAAATCTAAGAAGTTGACTCCGCGTTTTATTGGTCCGTTTCAGATTACGGAAAGAATTGGAGAAGTTGCTTATCGTATTGCTTTACCTCTGAGACTTGCGAATTTGCACGATGTTTTTCATGTTTCTCAGTTGAGGAGATACATTCCAGACCCATCTCATGTAATCCAAATAGATGATGTACAGGTGAGAGATAACCTGACAGTAGAAACATTGCCTATGAGGATAGAAGATCGGGAAGTGAAACAGTTAAGGGGTAAAGAGATAGCATTAGTGAAGGTTGCTTGGGGAGGTCCAGCAGATGGAAATATCACTTGGGAACTGGAGAGCCAGATGAAAGAGGCTTATTCGGAACTGTTCGTCTAAGGTATGTTTTCGAGGACGAAAACTCTTTTAGTGGGGGAGAGTTGTAACACCCCAGTTTCAATTATTTGATTTATTTAAATTGGGAAATTATTTTATTAGAATTAATAAAATAAAAAGGAATTATTTATTTTGGAATATTTGAAGAAAATAAAAGAAATAAGAAAACATTGGGTTTTTAAGTTATTGGGCTTGGATGTCGTTAGTAAAGAGTGGGGGTGCAAAAGAAATAAGGATATGTTTTGGAACTCAAGTTATTTTCTCATTATTCACGATAACACAGAATTTGGGAAATTTGGGAAGCTGAGCTCTGAAGGTGCGAAGAACGAAGAACATCGCTCAAAGAACTCAAGCTGCAATTTGATAAGGTAAGGGGGGCTACTACTCAATTTATATTTGCTTATGGGTTTAGATGCAATTGGTTGGGTAATCGTAGGATAACCCCATTTCCTATGATGTTCTTAGTGATTGATAACTTTAGGGTCGAATCTTGTTAGAAAAGGTTTAGGTTCCCAAATTTTGTGAATCAATTAGGGATTTTAGGTTCCTATGGTGGATTTGGATGTTTTGTACTGCATTGCACTACCGTAGAAAGGTATTTTCGTGCAAAAATATGGGTATATGAGGTTCTGCAGGTACAGGAATTCCGAGATCGCGCTCATCAACACGGGCCGTGTTGATTCACACGGGCACCCGTGTTGATCTGCTGGATGGGTAAAAAAAAATGTGTTTCCAGGCACATTTCAACACGGGCCGTGTTGATTCACACGGGCACCCGTGTTGATCCCCTGTATTGGCAAAATAACGTGTTTCTGGACACATTTCCACATGGGCAGTGTTGATTTACACGGGCACCCGTGTTAAACCTCCTGTGTTGGTTTCTGAATTTTGTTTTCTGTGCATGCTGTTATGTACGGGATTGATCCTGTTTTGATGTGCAGTGTTTGATATGTTTTGAATATGCTGTTTATTGATTTCCTAGTGTTGATTGATGCTTGTATCGAATAACGTTTGTATGTTATGATACCAACACTACGTAGATTTATTGTCATGCTTTTAGATGATGTTATCAAGCATGAATTATGATATAACTTGATATGGTTGGTTGATGTTTAATAATATGCTGAGTGATTACATGCTATCCATATCCTGTTGAGATTGATAATGTTGATGTTGCATGATATGTTTTATTGATGTGAATAGTATGCTGAGTGTTACATACTTTACATATCATGTTGCATTTGTTAATTCCCATTGTGTGGAATTAACATGGTGGCCAATATACGTGTCCGCGATTTAATGGAACGTTGAGGTGGTAGCCGTGTCCGCGATATAATGGAACGGTGAGTTATCCGTGACCCGAGATTTAATGGGGCGGTAAAATGGTACCACATGCATGGGTGTGTTGCATTATATTGAATATAACATGAATGGATGATTTTCCAATGTTGTATTTAATTGATTGTATGCATGTATTGTTGCTGAATTGTGAATGATGTTTGATGTTAATTATAAGTATGAAAAGTAATATATTATGAATATATGAATTGTAAAGGTTTTCGTAAACTATGAAACATGCTAACTGTTTGGGTGATGCTTATGGTTTTCTGAATTGATTGTTATGAACGTATAATCAAATGTATAGTTGAGATGCTCACCCTTACTGTTGAATATTTCAGATTGAGGAGCTTCGTTCAGGTGCTTGGCGAAGGCTTGTTGTTTCTAGTTTATTTCCGTTTAAGTATTGTCCGGGTCATGCTCTGATAGTTGTAACTCCGGGAACGTTTGTTTGTCGAGCTGCTTTAGTCAGACTCGTTTATTTCTTATGTTTGTTATAATATGATGCCGATATATTCCAGGTGTTAATCCCTGAAGATTTTGAAAATATTATAACATTGGTTTTGTTAATTAAATTATTCCGCTGTGTAAACATGTATGAGTTGCTTCTATGTTATGCATGACAGGAACTGGTTTTATTAAAAGAGAATTGTGACATCCTCGTTAATACATGTACTCTGAAAATATGATTTTAATTATTTGCGAAAATTTTATGTGGGGTTTTAGAGGGTGTTACACTCATTGCCCTTAAGCTGTACATATGCATAGATTTCATTTAAGTTAACTGTGTTGGGAGAATTTGAATGATGAACTTTATGAAAAAACTAGGTTAGAAATTAGGGCCAGAGAAATTCTCTCTGGTCTTTGAGAGTTAGGTTAAGTTTTTTATATGGTTAGAATCGTATGATTATGCTCTATAACTTTCATGTTACAAGTTTTTGTTTTTAAGCATTGAAACAGGAGATACGAATTTGTACATAGCGCGCGTTTTCTTGTTCCAAGGTTGAAGACAAAGTTGACTATGGCTGGGCCTTGGCATTTCCTTGCTATTGACACACCCCTATTGTTGTTTACATCCCTTGGCCCATTATTTTATATTTTCATATTTTTTTCATTTCTTTTTTTAGTTTCTGACTTTATTTTATTTTTCTAAACATTAAAAATTACCAAAAATATTTTCATAAATTTTCACATTTTATTTTATTATTTTTATCATTTTTTGGACATAGAAATAATTATTTTAATAATATACTTTAATTTTCTTAAATAAAAACTTGTAAATAATACAAAAAATACCATTTATTTTTATTTTTATTATTTACACACTTAAATAATATTTTCTCATATATTTTTATTTTCTAAACATTTGTATATATTTTATTTTATTTACTTGTACATAAATAAATAATTAATAAATATATATATATATATATATATATATATATATATATATATATATATATATATATATATATATATATATATATATATATATATATATATATATATATATATATATATATATATATATATATATATATTTTCTTAAAACAAATTAGGGTTTCCACCCTTAATAAAAATAATCTTTTATTTTATTATTTTTAATGCATTAAATAATTTATTTTTACATACATAAAAATAATACAAAAACATTTTTTGCATGTTTATAATATATTGCATATTTATTTAATTGTCCATTTAAATATTTTCCTATTTTATTGTTTGAACAAAGAATTCAATATGGTTGTAATAATTTTAGGGTTTTCAATTTCTTGCAAATACCCCCTTATTCAAACTTGTACCCCCTCCCCATAATCATGTTGTAATAGTAATATATTTACTTTTACGCTTTTATTGCTTTCAAGTATGCCATGATAGAGATTAGGGTTTGTATGTAAAAATCCAAAATCAAACAAATAGCTTGACTAAAACAAGACAAAAATGCATGAAAATGACAACACAATGCACACAAGCACCCCTAGGGTTTCATCCACTTGTTGCCTTTAAAATGTCCATGGTATGCATGCTAGGTATCTTGGCAAAACAAAATCAAAACAAAAAGATCATAGTCCCTCGATGACGCTACTTGTTTGCCTATACAAAAATGATCTAGTCCCACAAAAAACTTGCTAAGATACTTGGAAATATTGTTATCATGGTCATACGATGACCCACGCCTGTCCCGTTTAACATCCAAACACAAGTTTGTTTACCAAACACAATGGTAAAATAACAATGTCAAAGGGTTAAAAATGTGTAGGAAAGATCTTTGAGTAGGATAGACAACTCTTAGTTACTTGATCAAAACTTGCAAACATCCTTGCTAATTTCAAAAAACACACACACAATTTCAAAACATTTCCAAACAAACTTTCAAACATTGAAACATTTTTCAAAAGTAAAACATCTTTGTATACATTCTTCAAACAATAATCATTACAAAGATTTCCAAAACGATGGCCTCTTTTCAAAATACTTTCAAAACAACACAAAGAACCATTTCAAACAATTGAAAAAGCAAAGCAAGTGATCTAAATAAGTAACTAAGAGCCCATGGAAAACCTTGGATGAAAAGGGTGCTAGCACCTTCCTATTTCATAATCTACCCCCCAAACTCAAGAAAACATCTTAAAGGTATTTCCTGTGCTTTTTGACCTTTCCTTTGGATAAAATAAAAAGTCGGTGGCGACTCTTGCTAAACCGAAACATTTGTGAACACAAACGCAAAACCTCAAGTCAGTTCTCCCACCGTATCACACCACCCATGTAAGAGAAGATTTTGTATAAAATAAGAGGGCAAGTTTTGGGGTACAACAACTGCCCCTGTTCAATCTTCTTAAACCTGAATATGTAGATTGGCTTGTCTTCCTTTCGTGATCTGAAGGTGGAAGATGATTGAACACTAGAGTGGCCAGAAATTTGCACTCGTCTGAGATGATATTGTTGGTGAATAATATCAGGAATGGGCTTACAGATGCCATTTGGAAAAGGTGATATCAGACTGTCGGAGATGGGCTTAAAGATGCCATCCAAGGAAAATGACGAAGAGTCGTCGGAGATGAGCTTAAAGATGCCATCCAAAACAATGTTGACTTCATGAGATTCTCCTTTATGGGGATTCTTGTTCCTGCTGTCTGAGGAGGAGTGCACTGAGGAATGTTGATCTCTGTCTTGATTGAAGAGACGAAAGTGAACTACTATCTGGTCCGGATCCAGTCTTTACAATGACTTGCTGAGGATAATAAGGTTCACTACTATCTAGTAGTGCTCCAAGCTTCACAGCGACTTACTAGGGAAATGAGACTAAACTGTTAAGAAATCAGCAAAGAATCCACGGTCGATTCGAACTGAACCAAGGGAGGTCTTGAATTAACTTTGACTGGATACTAATCAGAAAAATCTTAGGATTGATTTAAGTGAACCAGTAAAGGTCTACCGGAAAAGAATCAGTAACAAATCAATGGTCGACTTAAACTGAACCAGCAGAGGTCTTGAATTAACTTTGACTAGATAAGAATCAGAAAAATCTTAGGATTGATTTAACTGAACCAGTAAAGGCCTACCGGAAAAGAATCAGTAACAAATCAATGGTCGAATTGAACTGAACCAACAGAGGTCTTGAATTAACTTTGACTGGATAAGAATAAAAAAAATCTTATGATCGATTTAACTGAACCAGTAAAGGTCTACCGGAAAAGAATCAGTAACAAATCAATGGTCGACTTGAATTGAACCAGCAAAGGTTTTGGAATATCTTCAACTGGAATAAGAATCAGTGAGATCTTAGTGTCGATGTGATTGAACCAGAAAAGGTCTACCGGAAAAGAATCAGTAACAAATCAATGGTCGACTTGAACTGAACCAGCAGAGATCTTGGATTAACTTTTACTGGATAAGAATCAGAAAAATATTAGGATCGATTTAACTGAACCAATAAAGGTCTACCAGAAAAGAATCAGTAACAAATTAGGTGTCGACTTGAACTGAACCAACAGAGGTCTTGAATTAACTTTAAATGGATAAGAATCAGAAAAATCTTAGGATCGATTTATCTGAACCAGTAAAGGTCTACAAAAAAAGAATCAGTAACAAATCAATGGTCGACTTGAACTGAACCAACAGAGATCTTGGATTAACTTTGACTGGATAAGAATAAGAAAAATCTTAGGATCGATTTAACTGAACCAATAAAGGTCTACCGGAAAAGAATCAGTAACAAATCAATGGTCGACTTGAAATGAACCAGCAGAGATCTTGGATTAACTTTGACTGGATAAGAATCAGAAAAATCTTAGGATCAATTTAACTGAACCAATATAGGTCTACCAGAAAAGAATCAGTAACAAATCAATGGTCGACTTAAACTGAACCAGTAAAGGTCTTGAATTAACTTTGACTGGATAAGAATTAGAAAAATCTTAGGATCGATTTAACTAAACCAGTAAGGTCTACTGGAAAAGAACCAGTAACAAATCAATGGTCGACTTGAACTGAACTAGCAGATATCTTGGATTAACTTTGACTGGATAAGAATCAGAAAAATCTTAGGATCGATTTAACTGAACCAGTAAAGGTCTACCGGAAAAGAATCAGTAGCAAATCAATGGTCGACTTGAACTGGACTAGCAAAGGTCTTGGAATATCTTCAATTGGAATAAGAATCAGGGAGATCCTAGTGTCGATGTGATTGAACCAGAGAAGGTCTTGGATTAAATTTTACTGGATAAGAATCAGAAAAATCTCAGGATCGATTTAATTGAACCAGACAATAGTCTTGGAATGTCTTCAACTGGAATAAGAATCAAAGAGATCTTAGTGTCGATCTGACTGAACCAGAGAAGGTCTTGGATTAACTTTGACTGGATAAGAATCAGAAAAATCTCAGGATCGATTTAACTGAACCATACAAAAGTCTTGGAATGTCTTCAACTGGAATAAGAATCGGAGAGATCTTAGTGTCGATCTGACTGAACCAGAGAAGGTCTTGGATTAACTTTGACTGGATAAGAATCAGAAAAATCTCAGGATCGATTTAACTGAACCAGACAAAAGTCTTGGAATGTCTTCAACTGGAATAAGAATTAGAGAGATCTTAGTGTCGATCTGACTGAACCATAGAAAGTCTTGTGAGGCATCTTTTTGAGGAAACTGTTGAAACAACTCTTCATTAGACGTGGCTTTTGATAGGAGTAGCAGGTCACATAAGTAGTCAACGATGTTTATTGATTTGACCTTTCCCTGAAAAAGGTAAAGAGTTAGTCATATGCAATGTTATAGTGCATGAAATGCATTGTGTGATACGGTGGGAGAACTGACTTGAGGTTTCGCGTTTGTGTTTGCAAATATTTCGGTTTAGCAAGAGTCACCACCGAATTTTTATTTTATCCAAAGGAAAGGTCAAAAAGCACAGGAAAGACCTTTGAGATGTTTTCTTGGGTTCAGGGGGTAGATTATGAAAAGGGAAGGTGCTAGCAGCCTTTTCATCCATGGTTTTCCATGGGCTCTTAGTTACTTGTTTAGATCACTTGCTTTTGCTTTTCAATTGTTTGAAATGGTGCTTTTGTGTGTGGTTTTGAAAGTATTTTGAAAAATAGGCCATCATTTTGGCAATCTTTGTAATGATTCTTGTTTGAAGAATGTATACAAAGATATTTGTCTTTTGAAAAATGTTTCAATGTTTGAAAGTTTGTTTGGAAAATGTTTTGAAATTGTGTGTGTGTTTAAAAATAGAAAGGATGGTTTGCAAATTGATCAAGTAACTAGGAGTTGTCTACCCTACTCAAAGATCTTTCCTATACTTTTTTAACCTTTTGACATTGTTATTTTACCATTGTATTTGGTAAACAACCCTATCTTTTAGATGTTAAGCGGGACAGGCGTGGGTCATCGTATGACCATGATAACAATATTGCCAAGTATCTTTAGCAAGTTTTTTGAGGGACTAGATCATTTTTGTTTAGGCAACCAAGATAGCGTCATCGAGGGACTATGATCTTTTATTTTTGCATTGATTTTGCCAAGATACCTAGCATGCATACCATGTCCATTTTAAGGCAACAAAGTGGATGAAACCCTAGGGGTGGTTGTGTGCAATGTGTTGTCATTTTTCATGCATTTTTGTCTTGTGTTTAGTCAAACTATTTGTTTTGATTTTGGTCTTTGCATATAAAACCCTAATCTTACTATCATGCATATAATACGATAAATTGCGTAAAAGTAAATCTAAGACTATTACAACAATATTATGGGGAGGGGGTACATGTTTGAATAAGGGGATATTGCTCAAAATAAAACCCTAAAACTATTACAACCATATTGAATTTATTTGTACAAATAAATAAACAAGCAAATATTTAAGGGTACAATAAATATGTAAATATGCAAAGAAATGTTTTTGTATTTATTTTATGTATGTAAAATAAATTTATTTAATGTCTTAAAAAAGAAAATAAAATATGATTATTTTTGAAAGGGTGAAAACCCTAATTTTTTTTATTTAAAAGAAAATATTATATATTATTTATTTATTCATTTTTATGTACAAGAAAATAAATAAAAATATATACAAAAATGTTAAAAAAATTAAATATTGTATAAAAATATTATTTCAAGTGTATAAATAATAAAAATAAAATATTTAAGTATTTCAATATTATTTACAAATTTATTCAAGAAAATGAATTCTATTTAACCTAATAAACTATTTTTTGTCATAAAAAATAATAAAAATAATAAAATAAAAATGTAAAAATTGAGAAAATATTTTTTGTGATTTTTAATATTTAGAAAAAATAATTAAAATCAGAAAATATGAAATAAATGAGAAAATATAAAAAGTAAGAGAAATGGGCCAAGGGGGTGCAAAAAGTAAACATGGGGTGTCAATAGTCAGGCAAAACAGGCCCAGGCCCACGTTCCACTTCATCCCTGTCCTTGGAACCAGAAAACGCGCGCGCCATGTACAAACTTGTAACTCTTGCATACATGCTTAAAAATGAAATCTTGCAACATGAAACTTGTAGCTTGTTAAATCACGATTTCAATGATATAAAAAACTTGATCTAACTCTCAAAGACCAGAGAGAATTTCAGTGCCCCTAATTTATGACCTAGTTTTTTCAGCAAGTTCATCATCCAAATTCTCTTAGCTCAGTTAATATAAATACAAGCTATGCATATGTGCAGCTCAAGGACATTAAAGACTACATTTTTGCTTCACAAACCTAAGCTTAATGATGTCTAAATAAGGAGATAGAAAGTTGACAAATACCTGTTTCAGATGAGTTCGAATATGGCAATGTAGGAGTTGTGAGTGAGGCCTGAAGGTCTTTTGAGCTTGCTTGATGTTCCTTTGACCTTTTCCAATGCTTAGCTTGCTTTGAGATGGCTTGAATCTCCTTGTAGAACTCAACCTGCAAAGCTTCAAAATGAAAATGGTGAAGTGTGAAAATGGAGTTACAATTGCTTGAGAAGGGCTTGGATAGTTTATGTGTGATGTTTAGAATGTGTTTGAAATGATTCCAAGCAAAACGCACGAGGGAATATGGATTTGGCCAAGGTTCTGCAGTGGTTACCCTGTTTGGGAAGAAAATGGGGTTTTCTGTGCTTAAGGGTGTTTGAGATATTGTAAACTCGTGCTTTTGGCTTGGTACAAGATTCTGAACTTGTTTGAAATAGTGCCAAGACTTGGTTTTAACAGATACAAGAGTTGTGGAACTTTTGCAAGGTTTCTTGTTTTTGAAGCAAAAAGGTGAGTTGACAAAAGCCAAGGTTGTACAAGCTAGCTTGAGGCCTACTGATATTTGGTGAGCTTTGCCTCAATTTTGTGGACATTGTTTGCTGTAAGAGATTGGGTTTAATGCTCAAGATAAACAAAATGACATAAAACATGCTTTATCAAAGTAGCAACGTTGCGTTTTTGCCATTTTTGGATTAAACCTTTGTACAAAGCTTCAAAGATCAAAACAATGCCATTAACCATTGTATTTGCATTTAATGTTTTAGTGTAGAAGATATTAGAACTTGTAAAACAAGTACAAGCATGATCCAAACTGATTTGCAAGTTGTAGCATAGTGCAAAATGCCATGGACAAAAGTGATAATTTTCCATTTTCAAACTTTCGATTCTCCCTAACCATAAATGATCTTGAAAAGTTCTTGGACATTTTAGAAAGCTTGTAACATTCTCTACAATCCATATTTGAAATGAATTTTTATATTCCAATTGTAACTATGTGAAAAATTGCCATGAAGATAGGTCAAAATCCTGCCTAAACTAGGGCAAAATTTCACTAAGTTAAAAGTTTCATGGACCCATATTCACAAAATCATAACTTGAGATCCAAGCATCATTTGGGAAAACTTTGTGAATAAAAGTTGTAAATTTTGTGGAGGACTACAACTTTCATGTTGGAAGTTTTCTATGAATCCAATTTCATCATGGTGAAAAAGTTGGGCAAAGTTGGGAAAAAATAAGAAATTTTCATAACATAGAAAATTTCTAAGTTATGAAAAATTTCCATTTTAAACCCTAATTTTCAAAATTAGGTTTCTTGGTGAACAAGTTTCATGTTTTGACACATCTTGATGAAAAATGACCCTTGGCACTTGATTTTGACCAAAAAGTCAAAGTTTGACTCTTCAGTGTACAATTGATTTTTGATCAATTGACTGGAAAATTCATCTGTCAATCCAATGCATTTGAGATCTTTTGAACCTTGTGATTAGGTCAAGATGATGCCATTGAGTCCTTGAATCCATGTTTGAACCCAATTTTCCATTGGCTAGGTAAAAAAAATCAGAAATTGCCCTTCTATAGTCAAAACCCTAAAAATGACCATTTTGCCCTTTTGATGATCTGATCAAATTTCTTGAGGAGTTGTGGTCCAAACTTGATCAAATAGTTCATATGAGTCTAGAATGTTGTTGTGGATCAAAAATTATGAGGTTTGACTGTAAATTGGCCACAATTGACTTTTTCCCCAATAAAGTTGATTTTTAGGTCAAATGTCCAATTGACTGGGCAAAAATTTGACTCAAGGCTTGAAACTTGGTATGAGAAATCTTATAGGTCCAACATGAAGTATGAAAGTCACATGGGGTATTGGAAGTCCAAAAATCCTTGTGCAAACTCAAACCCTAATTTCAGGTCAACAATCTTCTTTAGTTGACAGGCGATGTACCACAATATCAATGTCCAAATCAGGCATGTCTTCATAGGACCAAGAAAAGATCTCAACGTAGTCGTGCAACATTTGTATCTACCTCTATTTGACACTAAGCTCCAAATTTGTACCTATTTTAACCTCTTTTCTGTCTTCTTCAGTACCCAAGTTTACTGTCTCAACCGGCTCTTCATGAGGTTGTATGGCCCTCTCTTCCCGCTGTAGTAGTCTAGCAAGTTCTCCAAGAACCTCACAATCATCCTCACCTTCATCTTCGGCTTGGTTGATCGGATTTTTGAAGTCATAATTGGAAATAGCAGAGCTGTTATCAATGGGATCCCGAGTGGATATGGATCTGTATTATGATACGTGAGTGTGTGTAAGAGAATAACTGTTTTGATAAAGTGAAAACAGAAAAGAAAAACAAAGAGTGCAAAATTTGTATGCAAGAAACGTCCAATGCTTTATTAATGATATACGAAATGACAAATAACAACCCTCACAAAGAAAACCAATGTGCCTCGGGCAAGGCACAAGGCCGTAGAGTTTTAAATTGTTTATTACAAATCTCAAAACAAGTAAGCCAATTACTGCGGAATAAAATAAACTGGCATAAAGTCCCTTGCTGTCCAGTTACTTGGTCCATTGTTGGTAGTTGGGTAAATCCAGCTGTCAATGTCTGAGTCTTCCTCGCTGTCTTCAATGGAATTAACCCCACGATTACTGATGTGTAGGGGAGGTCTTCCAGCCCGAGCGCGTCGAACAACCCTTTGAGCCCCTGTAGTAAAGCCCAAACCAAATTTGTCCATTTTGTGAGTGAAATCAGGGAGTTGACCCCAATTTGCACACCCACCTTCTTCAACCACGGCCCTGGCTTCCTTGAGGGAAGCCATCTTCAGAGGAGGTTTGCTGTTGGTAGTAGTTTCACTCGATGCCAAGATATGAGGGACCTCTTCGAAATTCTTACAAGGAGTTTCTATGAATTCCCCGTCCATCTCTATGTAGCGGAAGGAATTAAGGTGGCTCACCATATACTCCTCCTCACCCCGCACTGTGACAATCTTCCGTTTTACCGGATACTTCAGAATTTGGTGGAGTGTGGAAGTAACTGCCCCAGCCTCGTGGTTCCAAGGACGACCCAGCAAACAAGAATACGATGGCCTGATATCCATCACATAGAAGGTGGACCCAAAAGTATGAGAACCCACTTTGACAGGGATGTCCACCTCCCCGTGCACCATTCTCCTCAATCCGTCAAAAGCCCTTACCACAATTTTACTAGGATTTAACGTCAAACCCTCACAATCCAACCGATCCAACGCCTTCTTAGGTAAGACATTCAGCGAAGACCCAGTATCTACCAGCACATGAGCCATAGTGGTGCCCCTTCATTCAATCGAGACATGCAGAGCATCATTATACTTCCTTCCCTTTGGTGTCAAGTCTGCGTCTGAAAAACCCAACCCATTATCGGCAGTCAGGCTGGCCACACAATCTTTGAACTGATCAGCTGAAGTTTCCTGCGGCACATGCGTAGTATTGAGGAATGCAATCAAAGCCTTCACATGGGCTTCAGAATACAACAGCAAAGACAACATGGATATATTCGATGGGGTCTTCCCCAGCTGCTCGACCACATCGTAGTCATTCTTCTTAATTATTTTCAGTATTTCCTCTATCTCTTGCTTAGAGGCTTCCACAACAATTTTCCTAATTGCCTCCGTCTGGGCAAGCTCACCTATAACTTCTTTGTCGCGAGTATCAGATGATTCGCCAATAGGGGTAACAACTGGAGTAAGAACAGGAGCAATAGTTGATGTATTAGCAGGAGCAGAAGATGGAATGGAAAAAGGATTGTTGAGAGTCTTAGGGGAAATCTCGGGAGAGAAGACCCTTCCACTTCGGGTGATTTTGCTGGTTCCGAAAATGTCACCAATATCAGGATCAGCCTCTTCATCTTTCAAATCTTGTTTGATGACATCATAGTACACATTGGCACCATAATGCCAGGGGATAACTTTGTCCGAGACATACGGGACAGGACCAGGAACAGTGATTATCAACGGAGCAATTCTTAGAGCAGATGTAATCCTAACAGGTCTTCTCGAGGAGACCTCGGAAGGATTGGCGGAAATGGTTATAATGGAAATGTCTTCAGATGGGACTACGGGAACCAAAGTTTTCTCGAACAAAATTTCCTTGTTGTCCATCAAGCGTTGAACACTTGATTTCAGCAAATGGCAACCAGAAGGTAGAAATGAACACATGTGGAAAACTTCACCACAACCCAAAGATAAACCGGCCAACAACAACTTCTTCTTCACAGTCATGACAGGAGTAGAAATTTCATCAATAGAGATAACGAACAAATCAGTATCAACAACATTAATTCCTCGACCGTGTTTAGGCATGGGAGCAATTATGACATTTGGCTTCTCCAGAGCATCAAACTCAATTTCCTTAGCTTCAATCAGATCTTGTACCTTATTCCTTAGATCCCAACAGTCACTGGTATCATGGCTAGGGTTCTCATAATGATAGGCACACCGAGCATTTGGATTATATCGGGGAGATGTAGTATTTGGATTCTTGGGAGCCTCTTTCAAGGTTGCCAAGTTGGATCTCAGCAGATGAGGTAGAACTTCAGCCAATGTCATGTTGATTCGGGTAAACTGCCGTTGTGGTCTTTCCACCCTTTGTTGATTGTTGCGTTGTGGAGCAACTGTAGGCCTAGGTATCATTACAACACTTACTGTCTGACGATGTTCAACCCTGTTTTGGCCCCTCGGGCTATAGATGGAACTAACTTCCTTCTTACCAGCAAAAGGCTTCTTTACTGAGCTCGAAGATGCATTCTTCTGTATCTTGCCGCTCTGAATCCCAGCTGCTACTCTTTCTCCAATTAAAATCAGCTCGGTGAAACCAGCTGATGAGCTGCCGATCAAATGATTGAAAAATGGACCAGATAGCGTCCCCAGAAACATATCAACCAACTCCATATCAGACAACGGGGGTTGGACTCTTCCAGCCAAGTCTCTCCATTTCTGTGCATAGTATTTAAAGCCTTCACTTGCACCCATGGACATACTTTGGAGTTGAGTACGAGTAGGAGCAAGGTCGGTGTTGTATTGATATTGCTTGTAGAAAGCAGCAACCAAATCTTCCCAGTTTCGAACATTGGCTCCCTCCAGCTGGTAGAACCATTTAAGCCGAGTCCCTGACAGACTATCTTGAAAGAAATGAACCCACGGATTTCTATCAGTGGTGTGGGGCTGGATCTTTCTGACGTAAGAACGGAGATGGAGTTTTCGGCAGGACACCCCATCATACTTAGCAAAAGCTGGAGCTTTGAACTTCTGCGGGATGACCACTCCCGAAACCAATCCCAATTCTTCAAAATCCAGCCCAGGTATCCTCTAAACTTCCATGGCACTCAAACGATCTTCCAACTGCTTGTATATATCCTCAGTAGGAGGATACTGCTCATCATTATAGTCGGTATCATTGTCAGAAACTGCAAGGTTGGGATCCTTATACTCTTCCCTATTTTCCCCTTCTTTGGATGAAGAGGTCAGATCGGCTTGTCGCTTCAACCGCTCTCCAAACCTTCTACCCATATTCAGAATACCGGCAACCTTATTCTTTTTCTTTTTCTCTTTCAGAATGAGGGCTTTCAGATCCTCCTGCCCTTTTGTCAGACTTATGAACATTTGTTGGAACTGGGCATTTTGTGCCTGAAGGTCCTTGATGGTTTGCTCGAAAGACATTTTGTGCTAAAATAAACAGTGAAGAAGATGAGAAACCTGTAATGGTACATGTACACGCAATATTATGAATGGTATGCGCATGCAATGATTTCAAAGACTTTGGGAAATTTAAATTTTCAAACCAAAATAAACAAAGATTTTATTAGCTGAAATTGAAGTTCAAATTCCTTTTAGGCGTTACAATTAAAAGCAAATCTAACTAGAAAATAAATAAAAAATTCCATGGATGCTTCCTCTTTGTGCCGAGATAATCATTGAGTCCTCTTTCTTCATGGAGCTGCTTTGTGAGCTCTAAAACCTTCCTTTCCTGAGCATGGAACTGATCCCTGTAAGTATCCCGCTCCTCTTTCAACTGAATCCAAGACCTCTGTAATTCCCCAAGATTAGTGGGCATATAAGGATAGAGAATCGTGTAAGGAATACCCCCTTCAGTAGTAGGTTCCACAATCACTGGTAAAATGGACACATAGGGCATCATAAGCTTCTAGGCATGAGCTCGTACCCGTTGGAGGTAAGGTTCCATAGGAATGGAAGTTTTTGGCCCCAAAGCCTTGGCGCCTGATCTGTTTACCATGCCCCAAGCTCGTATGAACCTCCGGCGATACTCGTGAGGATCATCCTCATAGTTGAATACAATGCCCTCAATAATTAACTCGTGGAGACCATCTCTTCGAGCGTAACCAAATTGTCGCAGAGCTAAACAAGGATTGTAGGTTATACCCCCACTGATGCCAAGTAACGGGACATTAGGGTACTCCCCGTAGCGGTCAATAATAGCAATGTTTTCCATAGCTCGGGAACATCAGAGAATATCCATGTGAGCAAGTGACATTATCCTTTGTGACCAACCCAAACCTTCTTCATTCTTCAGTATGGATTTAGGGAGGTGAGAAATAAACCACCTCGACAGCAATGGCATGCAACACATAAGAACCCCTTTTCTCTTCATGGTACGAGTATGGAGAGTGTGCAAAATATCTCCGAACAAGGTAGGCACAGGGTTGCGGGAGAGGAAGATCTTGATAGCATTCACATCTATGAATGAGTCAGGATTATGGAATAGGACTAACCCATAGATTAGAAGGGCCAAAACCTCCTCAAAAGCCTAAAAATCCATATCATCCCAAAACAGCTGCGCCTTGTCTATCAGAAACTTAGCTAGAAAACCCTTGACTCCGCTTCTTGTTTCCCAATTGGATACCATGTCGACCCGTTTCAGGTGCAAATCTGAGGAAATGACTTCTGACTTAGGAACTTCTTCTAGACCTGTGAAGGGTAACTGTTCAAGAATGGGTATATCCAACAGCTGAGAGAATTCTTCCAAGGTAGGCACCAACTGATAGTCTGGAAAGGTGAAGCAGTGGTGGTTGGGATCGAAGAACTGAAAGAGTACACTCATCATCTTTTCATCAAAGTTTTAAGTAACCAGGTTGAGAAGTTGACCATGTCTCCTCGTGAACACAGAAGTTTCAGAAACCCTTGATACTAGCTCTTTGAGTTGGGAAGGTATTTTTACAAAGCTGATTCGGATATTGTTTCTACGAATGGAAGCCATGATCTGCAAAACAGAACAAAGATAAATTCCCTTGGTCTTTGAAATGGTTAGTGCAATAAGAATCGATGCTATGTTATGATGTATGATGTCATGATAAACCACATATATAGCAAACACAGGTATAGCAAACACAGTCAAATCACACAAAGTCCTTAGGTTTAAGGGCTGCATTAGGTTAAAGGTCATACCCTCTTGAAGTTTAGTTGGTTTCAAACCTGTCTTAAAAAGTAACCGGGTTCTAAGGGATCTCAATATAACTGACCATCCTTTATCGGGCATTGTCTGAGCTCAAACAATCTTTTCTTGCAGCTGAGATATCCCGAAAGTCTGATCTCAATGAGTGTAGTATCGAGTATCAACCAATCCTCAGCTTTGCACTGAGGTCGGCTATCTCACTACTTTCTAATGGCCAAGTTTATTCAACTAAGATTCTAAGGTCCGTTAGTGCTTCAGGATACCACGCGGCGGCCTCGTATTCTCCTTGTTTCCCCATGAAGGATACCGGTACCAACCAAAGTTCCACACCAACACAGCTATCGCTTAAACCATATCGGTCTATGCCGTACAGTCTCCACGATCTATTTTTGTTTACCTAATAAGTGCCCCCAAATTCGGGTGTAGGATCTACAATAACCCAAGCAAAACCCTTAAAGATAAAGCAAACAAACAAGAAAGCAATTTTTAACATGACCTAGATCCTAAGGTAAACCCCACTTTATTTATTGTTCCCCAGCAGAGTCGCCAATTTTGTGATACGATGGCAGAACCGACTGTTAATACTGGTTTGCATTTTGTATTCACAAATGTCGCGGTAAGTAAGAGTCACCACCGAATTTTATTTCATCCAACAAAGGAAAAGGAAAAAGAACAGAAAAAACCTTTTTTGATATGTTTCTGAGTACGGGGGGTAGATTATAGAAAGGGAAGGTGTTAGCACCCTTTCTATTCGTGGTTTTCCACGGGCTCTTAGGTACTTGCTCATTTTTCAAATTGCTTGTGTGTGCTTGTTTTTTAAAATGTTTTACTTCGTGATAACTCTTGTATCTGTCCTCAAGGGTGTGACGAAGTTTGTTTTGAAAATTTGTTTTGAAAGGTGTTTGTGTGAAAAGTTTTGTTGAGCAAGTACTTAAGATTCTATGTGCTCGGAAAAATATTTTTCATTCTCGTTTCCTTTAGACAACGCTATCCTACTATTTAATGAGTAGGTAGCCCCGTTGTTGGAGTTTGTAAGGGACGTTCGAAAGGGACAAGTACAATCACGAAAGCAACAGTTAGAAAACTTTAGTAGTAACCCTAGAGTCTTAAGATCTTTCCGAGGCAACATTTTAGAGGCAACATTTTCGAGGCAACATTCGAATGGGGACATTTTGATCTTTTAGATTGGAGGGCAACCACTAAAATCTCCTATGCTTAATGACTGTTTTACCGAAGGCAACCGAAGTGAGGCAAACCCTAGGAGTGAATATGTGCATGTGAATTTTTCAGTTAATATAGTCTTTGCACATTAGGTGATCTACCGTTTTAATTTCCAAATAATATTTCCATACAATCCTATTAACCATGCATCTAACAGTTAAATATTTGCAGGAATTTAAAGTGCAAAAAATAAACCTAGCTATTACAAGGCTTTGGTAGTTACATAATCATCTTGACTGAAAATAAAAATGAGGAAGTTTAAAACCCTAATTACTATTACAACCTCGAAACAGTTACAATAATAATAAAAAGAATTAAAATACGCGCGCCAAATTAAATCCTCAGGCCTCACTCAAAGTCCCCACATTGCCATATCCAAATCCAGCTGAAGGAGGATTGGACATAAACGCGCGCGCAGAGGAGGGAGCTGGAGGACAGGGACGACTGGCCTGGGCCTTGGCGCGCCTGGGCCTTCTGTTTTGTTTTCCACACCCCCCTGACCACTATTTGCACCCCGTGTTTCTTATTTTATATTTTTGCATATTTTCTCATATTTTTTATGTTTATTTCTTTTAATCATTTTTTCTGAACATTAAAAAACCTAAAAATAATTAAATATTTTTTTTACAATTTTATTTTTTTAAAATTTTTTTTACATGAAAAAAATAGTTTAATTTAACAAATAGAACTTATTTTCTTATTTATTTGTAAATACATTTAATAAAAATACTATACATTTTTATTTTATTATTTTTCACATAAAATATTATTTTCATACATATTTTAATTTTTAATATTTTTTAATAATATTATTTATTATTTCTTCTACAAAAAATGGATAAAATAAATAATAGGAAACATATATTTTCTTTAATAAAAAACTAGGGTTTCATCCCTCCAAAAATAACAATATTATTTTTCCCTTTTTCTAGGGTTTACATGAATCATTTTCTCATACAAAAAGAATCAAATACAAAACATTTTTGCATAAATACATTTGCATTGCACTTTAATTATTTGTATATTTATTTAATTTGCACATATATTCACTTGGGTTGTAATAGTATTTTAGGGTTTATTTTATGCAATATCCCTATTAAAAATCTTGTATCCCCCCTCCTATAATAATTGTTGTAATAGTTTAGTTTACTTTACGCAATTTATTGCATTTATACCATGTGTAGTAAAGTAGGGTTTTGCATGATAAGGCCAAAAAACAAACAAATAGAATGACCTAATCCAAGATAATCAAAATGCATGGAAAATGACACACATTGTACACAAGCACCCTTAGGGTTTCACCCACTTGGTTGCCTAAAAACAAAATGGCCATGTTACGCGTGCGAAGTATCTTGGTAAAACAAAACAAAAATAAGATCATAGTCCCTCGACGACGCTATCAAAAGGTTGCCTAAACAAATGATCTTGGTCCCTCAAATAAGCTAAGATACTTGGCAACATTGCTATCATGGTTATACGATGACCCACGCCCGTCCCGTTAACATCCAAAGATAGGGTTGTTTACCAAATCAATGGTAAATCAACAATGTCAAAGGAATAAGAATGCATAGGAAAGACATTTGAGTAGGTAGATAGCTTCTAAGTTACTTGCTCTCTTCCAAACAATCCTTGCTATTTTCAAAAACACACACACACACACACACACACACATTTCAAAACATTTTCCAAACATCTTTCAAAACATTGAAACATTTTTCAAAAGACAAACATCTTTGTATACATTCTTACGAACGAGAATCATTACAAAGATTGCCTAAACGAATGGCCTCTTTTCAAAATACTTTCAAAACCACGCCAAACACAAAGCACCATTTCAAATAATTTCAAAAGCAAAGAAAGTGATCTAAGCAAGTAACTAAGAGCCCATGGAAAACCATGGATGAAAAGGGTGCTAGCACCTTCCCTTTTCATAATCTACCCCCCGAACTCAAGAAAACATCTCAAAGGTCTTTCCTATGCTTTTTTACCTTTCCTTTTGGATAAAATAAAAGTCGGTGGCGACTCTTGCTAAACCGCGACATTTGCGACGAAACGCAAAACCTCAAGTCAATTTTCCCACCATATCACAGACTGTATGTGGGCCACAGTTGACTTTTGACCTAATATAGTCGATTCTCAAGCATCTGAGCAGTTGACTGAGCAAACTTCTTGTGCAAGGCATGAAACTTGACATGGAGGGTCTTGAGAACATATTAGGACCATGGAGAGCATATGAAGTCTTTGGGGTCCACCTATCTTGATAAAAATGGAAACCCTAATTTGAGACATACTGCCTTAAGAGAGAGTTTGTCTAGTTAACTCTTGGGCAAACTTGAGCAAATTAAGGATCTCTAGGAGTATGTATTGAGTAAAATGAGAGGGCAAATTTCGGGGTACAACAGACGGACATGCCAATCTAACACTTCAGGTTCAAGAAGATTGAACAGGGGCAGCTGTTGTACCCTAAAATTTTCCCTCCCATTTTTCTCAAGACATTCTTTCAAGGCTCCTCAAATACTCAAGAATCTCAAGGGATGACCAGTCAAATACTCCTCCTAAGCCAAAGGTCTGCAACTAGAGTTTTGAGTTTCTCAAAGAAATTTGGGTTGTAAAGGTCTCAAGTGGTTTCAATGGTTCATAATAGATCTTCGACAATTTTCATATCAAATTTCAAGTCATACATCACAAGTTTGCTCAGTCAATGACCCGGATGAATGAAAATCAACTGTATGGGGTAAAAAGTCAATTATGGTCAACATGCATTTAAATTTCAAGATTTTGGGTCAACATCAACATTTTGAGGTGATATTCATAATTTGATAAAGGGTTTATCATGATTCCTCAAGGAAAGCTCTCAAATCATCAAAAGTCAAGAATTGTCAAATTAGGGTTTCCTTAGGAGAAGTCAACTGAACTTTGAACAAGCATAACTTTCACATACTTCATCAAATTTTCCCCAACCAAAGCCCATTTTGAAGAAAATTCAATTCTCTACAAATTTGTTTTCATTCTCAAGTACAAAAAAGGCTTCGTTTGAAAGATATGAGCTAATACATCATAGGTTATTTTTAAAAGTCAACAAAAGACACTTTTTGTCAAGGCAACTCACATTAAGATAATGTCTCCAAATGCAAAAATGATCAAAAGAGAAAGTGTAGAGGACATATTAAGCTTTCCAAAAATTCAAACATCACCTTCAAAAGATGAGAACTGAGCAAGGTTTGAGTTACATAATTGGGTAATTTTGAGGAAATTCATGAAATGCAAAATGAGCAAACTTGAGATTTTAAATTAGTGGGCCTAACTTTTTACATTCAAACATGTTCATAAGATGATATAAGACCTCTAAACCCATACACATATTTTTCATGATTTTATTTAGATTATTTATTCATTTAAAAAGAAAATAAAATCAAAATAAAATATGAGATAAATGTGTAAGGACTTGGGCCTTTTGATTGCAGTCCATTACAAGCCCGTTATGAACTCATGCAAGCCTGTCAACATGCCAATTCCTTGCAAGATTCAAAAAGGAAGAGAATATCTAAAAATGGAAAAAAATTCAAAGTGTTTTATTTTGTTTTGATTAAGGTAATCATGGCTTGATTTTGCTCTGTATTTGTGGAGTCACTTCCCTTCTCTATTTATATGTAAGCCAAGTCATGCCAAAGATATGAAACCACTGCATACAAGCTAGCAAAATTATCAAAAATTTCTCAAAACCCTTGAGCCTCAAAGCTCTGTCCACAAGCCTTCTCATTCTACAAATCCAGTCTTATTCTCTTCCTGGATGTGAAAGGGTAAGTTTGGACCAGATCCCATGGTCCAAAACGCATGAGACGAGCATGACATGCATCTCCGGTTACACAACATTTTGAAATTTATATTCTTGTATTTCATTTTTGTTTAAAGCATCATGGTTATCACTAACATATTCCCGAGCCCTTCCTGAACAGGTTCTGACCATTGATACATTCCCATGCACGCAGAATGGTTAGATACCATTTTCCCCGATCTGTGCATTTTGATTCAAAGCGTATGATTCAGGAGTTTTTAGCTCGAACTAATGCCAAATTTAGATTCAGGGGGGGATTTTAAGGGGAGTAGGGTAGTTTTCATACTTTGATCTTGCGTTTTACAGGTTTTCAAATTTCATCTCGTCGGAGAAGATGGTGGAAAACACCGTGAATGGTGGTTTGACTCCCTGACTGACCACGTGTCATATTGGAGCAATCTGGTTGGTCCATTCAAAATTCTAGGGGTCCACTTAATGCGCGCGTGTTTTTCTGTATAAGATTAGTTGGAATTTTATAATATATTGGTTTGTTTTGATTAATCTACCGGATGAATCACGCCACCCCAGTGGTAACACACATGCACTTAAAGTCTCATATGTGCATGGTCCTGGGTTCGAGCCAGGCGTGAGACACTTAATTTTTCTTGATTTCTCATTTTAGATCCAATGTATACTAGGCCAGTGCGCGCATGATTCCACACACATCTGGGCCATTAGATCTCAAAGCTTCCAGATCTAGCGCTCCAAAATCATCAGGACCATGATGCACTCCAAGGAACGCTTTCTCACTGGATCTAAAACAAACTCCTGGGCTCATTTGTTTTGGACCTAAGGATTTCCATTTTTACACCCTCCAGTATGCTTTTTGAAGCGTAGCCCATTTCTTTTTTTTTTGTTATTTTATTTTGATTTAATTATTTTTTTTTATAATAACTAATTTTCATAAAAATCTAATCATAAAAATCAGAAAATCACAAATATTAGATTTAGGTGTTTTATTAATTAATTTAATTTTTGTTAAATTTAATTAATTTAATTTAAATCCCTTTAAGTTTTATTTTATTAATTAAAATATAGTTAGAATTAGGTTTATAATTCAATCATCTTCCTAAATAAAAAATACGGAATTAAAACATTTTCATACTTAGAAGTTTTTTTTAGGTTTTTTTTAGATATCTTCCCCTCTTCCATCTTCGCGCATTTATTTATTTTTGCATTATCATTTTCTATAATATTGTAACTGTCCATAGTTTGTAATTGCTAATTAGGACCCTTTATACTTTTTTATCCCTAATTTTTGGTTTGTATTCCCCCATCCCCGAAGCGATGTAATAGCGTAGCTTACTTCCCGCACTTTTATTTTTTTCCGTTGTGTATATATCTAATTGCTAGATTAATTAGGCGTGCATAATAAGAATTAAAAGCAAATGGTAGAAAACCTAACATACAAGATAAATAACTGAAACATAACACACTTCGCACACGTGCACCTCTAAGGTACCCCCACTTGTTGCCTTCGGAAAACAAAACAGTCACGTCTCTCGAACGTGAGAAGTTTTAGCAAAGACCCTTTGGTTAAAAGATCATAGTCCCTTGATGACCCTTCCATGCTGCATCGGTAAATGATCTTAGTACCTTAGGGTAATTTCTAAAGCATCTTACGAGTTGCCTTCATGACTGTATGATGAACCGCGCCTGTCCCTCAAAACATCCAATGATAGGGCTACCTACTAACTAATAGAAGGATAACACTGTCTAAAGGAAAACAGGAAAAGAACAAAGCCCTTTTGAGTAGGTAGATAACTTGTAGTTTCTTGATAATAAAACAAAATAAAATTCTCACACATACACTCTCTTTTATAAAAATTTGAAAAGACAAAACACTTTGTATGCATTCTCAACGATACAAGAATCGTTACAAAGTTCGCCGTACTAAGGCATCTTTTAAAAATATTTTCATAACACACTTACACAAAAAGCATTTTCAAAAGTGATCTAGCAACTAAGAGCCCGTAAATAACTATAGATGAAAAGGGTGCTAACACCTTCCCTTTTCATAACCTACCATCCTTACTCAGAAAAATTATCGAAAGGTATTTCCTGTTCTGTTCAACCTTTCCTTTATTGGATAAAAGAAAAGTCAATGGCGACTCTTGCTATCCGCAAAATTTGCGATAAAAATGTAAAACCAGTAAAATCAGTTCTCTCACCGTATTACAGCTTCCAACAACGTTTTCTTCAACTTTCCATTTAATTTTGCATGAACAAATCAACTTCTTTTGCCTTGATTTTTTGCATGCTACTTGATTTATGTGTGTGCTTTGATAATATTTGAATACATATCAAAGATATGTTTTATTTTTTTTATTTTGTTAAAAAACCAAAAACATGTCTTTTATACTTTCTTTTAAGACCTTTTTGTTGATTTCTTGATTATTCCCAATTTGAATTTCTCGAACATGCCATGTCTTGACTCTTGCTTAAATAACCTGATGTTTGTGTATGTTCATTATCTCATGTGATTAGTTCTTGTGTCAAAATCCAAGGAAAGGATAATTTTGTTGACTTTATAAGTCACATGCATATGCATTCCCCTTTGTATGAAAACCCTTGTGAATGATCACCCTATGTTTTCTCATGTAATCTAAAAAAAACCTTTTAAACCTAAAAATCATTTCCAAACTTTCACCACTTTCTTATAAAAACCTTGAGTTTGTGTCATTGCATTTTCAAACTTTCTTTTTAATCAAATGCTTCAATATACTTAAGCGTATCAAAATAATTTGGAAAGACTAAAAGTGATTCAACTTCACTCGAATATTTTTGCCTCTTGGCTTTTCAATTTAAAACCTTTTCTCAAAGAGATTAGATATAAATCCTCTTTATAGTTGAGATATGATTCTCCTATCCCCATAGTAATTGTTGAAGTAAATGTAATTCTTTCTACATGAAGATTTTAATGGAAACTTGTTGATCTTTATATCCAAGTTAGTAGTCTTTCTATCATGATGATGCAAGATCCATCTTCTAATACTTGTGGTGGTATTAGTTGAGATTTTCTCTCTAAAAGATGATGAAATATATTTTCTCCTAAAATCAACCACAACAAATCCTTATTTTGTTATTTTTACCACAAAATACGAGGTTTTGATCCTAATTGGTATGTAGGTAAAAGACTATGTCTTTCCAAAAAAAGTCCTAAAATATACTTCTTTCCCCCATCTCCACACTCATTTAGCAAACAAACAATTTTAAACAAAAAGAAACCCAGATATTATAAGTGGTTCTTATAGAGTACTATAAATACATAGGGATCTAATACCTTCCCTTTGTATAACCAACCCCCGTATCTTGGATCTCTTCCTTATTCTTTGCCTTTTAGTCTCTACTTTTTACACTGCATGTTAAAATTAGGATTTTGATCTTTTCCCTTTTCCTTGGAAACAATAAAGTTCGATGGTGACTTCTTAAGTCATTGTGAGTCAAGTTTCTCAATAACTTGGTCTCCTCAATTTTTCACGGCGAGACATAGGGTTTTAGCTATTCTCAAGGGAAACCTTAGAAAAGAAAGAATTTTTGGGAAACCTTTGGAGTTATCTAAGGAAATTGAGGAATTGAGAAACACTTTTTTACACCTTGGGTTTGGGTTATTTATATATTGAAGGTTGAAAGAGATGGAGAAACACTTGGATAGATCTCTCTCTTTTCCTCCTCCTCCGTTTGTTGTTGTTGAGAGAGA